>CM061265.1:30092628-30235128 GCA_030848825.1 Tadarida brasiliensis | reverse complement strand
AAAATTTCACCTATCAGATTCATTATTGCTAGATAATGCGACTGAGAGCCTTTGCAGGCCCTCCAGAAAAGTAATTCAGCCAAGCAAAATTATCAGCTAATTATATTTAGAATCAAAAGCCCAACAACTATTTCCAGATAAATTGTATGAATTGAAGTGAATAGATCTGAATATTAAGATTCATAGATTTAGCAGATGATTTGTTAATTGGAATAAAAAGGTCATTTGCTAGTCATTTTAACAATAGATCAATTGGAACCCTATTTATTATTTAACTGGTAGTGCATAAGAATTGAAATGATGAATAATTGTATTATTGTCATGAGATGATAGTTTTTTCCCCAAATAAAATATGAGAAACTTATGAGAATGAATTTTATAAATTTCTTTAAAAATATTATGACCTATATAATGTATTTTAAAACACAGCCCTGATATAAATAATGTATATAGTAAGGTTTGGTATTCTAACAAGTCAAAACTATACCTAAAAGTGGTGGTTGTTTTTTGATGAATTAGAAATATAAATAAATAAGACAATTTACAAATAAAAGTTGAAATCCAATTTGTAAATTTTTTTCTCCCTAAATCAAATAATGCCATTCCTATCTCACTGTATTTTAATTAGCAGAGGATTTTTGGAAATAGCTTGGTACATGCTCATGCGATGACTCAAAATGTAACTTGGCCTGCAATTTTCTTTCGGGGAACAGAACACTCTAATTCAAATCCATTATTAAAAAGCAGATAACATGTGCACTTTCTGAAATGCCTGTGACTTCACTCTTTTGATTTTATGTAATTATAAGAGAATGTTCATATGTATTTGCTTTTGGACTAGCACTGCATTTTAAAACCGAGTGTCTTCAGATAAAGTGCATATTTTCTTTTCGTTCATAAAGACTGTCTGTGGTTTACGTGCTCAAAACTTTGGTGAATGTTTTATAACGCAGTCACAGAGCACTTTTATAGCTGCCCTTCCGACCAGGATTTCTCTGCATATCCTCTGTGTGTAGAGAAGAGAATATTAGATATTAGTTTGGATTTTGAAATTAATAATTGCTAACTAGATCCTGTGTCTTTCCACTGTGTTATTCTGTAACTTCTATCAGTTCTGAAGCAAAACTTTGAATTCAGTCTTTTTCTAAACTTTGCAGCTCAAAGTAAATACTTTTTCATTTAAACTAGTTTCAGTCAACAATAAAATAGGAAACACATCACCCACTTAAAAACAGCTTAAATTACAAAAAAAAAAAAAAATTACATGTACTTTGTCACTGTAAGTCAACAAGGTAAACATTGACATAACTTCACATTATTCTTGGGTTGAAAAAAAAATCTGCAGTTTAAAATAAAATTCTGCTTCTGGTCAGCATTTTGGATGCAATTCAAAGTTTCTCATAAAATAAACATATTTAAAGAGTGTTTTGAATTTCACTATATAATTCCTAGCCAACAGAAATTACAGTGATATCTGTAAGGTTTATTATGTCATATCAGTAGCCATTCTGCAGGGCTCACAACCCTGGAGGTGCAGACCTTCCCTCTGCTTAACCCTCCCTGCTGTGTGCAAAGGAAAACCTCCTATAGGTAGGTGGTCCTTGGGAAAAGCCTCTCACAAAGTGAAACTTTCTTGTTTCTTTGTTTAATAACAAAAGTATTCTTTTCTGCTCAAATGGAAAAAGACCTGAATGTTTGGTCAAGAAAGCAAATGTACATTAAGGTAATCTTCATGAGCATTTTTTTTTTTTTCAATAAAAGGGGGAATAGTTTTACATTGTGCATACTAACAAGTTGTTTGGAAGCACGAGCTAAAAAATGAAAATGCCCCCTCACAACAGATTGTACATTTTTTCCTGATGCTTTTAAAAGTGCCTCGATCATGTCTACGGCTACAGTGTTCAAGTTAAGTATTTGCTATTTTATTTAAACATTTTTGAAAAATGAACATTCTGGGGCTCCTGCTGCATTATTAAGAAAATCTGTCCGTACTTTACCATGTTGTTACATGTGTTTATCTGCTGATTATAAAATGTGTTAAACAGTATTTTAAAAACAAAAAAAAATGCAGAGCTGCGCTTTGATTAATTCAGTGAACAAAACATATGCTGTTGGTTCTGTTCTATGAAATTCATATATGATCAATAAAACCTTTTAAAAGAGCAACTTTGGCTTTTAGGCTTGTACTGCCGACATGATTTTCATCCCAGTTAACTCTGGGTGCATACTGTTAACTTAGGCAAACAAAACTGCTTTCTGGCTATGATAGTAATGTCTTTTTAATGTATCTTTATCCTCTTTCTAAACTTTCTTTAGGTTGGAAGCTGTGTATTGTGGGTGTTACCCACTGTGTCCCAAAGATTTGGTTTATCCCGAAATATTTCCAGGTAGCTGCTTTCACGTACTTTCCTCTTTGTTGAGATTTAATATGTGATTCGTGCTAAATGAGAAAGTTTGAAAATAAACTTAGGCAGGAGCAATTGTTTATTTGGCAAGTCAACATGTTAGTGTTAAGGAAAATTTTATGTTTTAATACATTAAAGTAAGCTTATATTTACCATCTGTTCTTTTAAGATAACAAAAAAGCCAGTTTTCAAATAGCTTTCTTCATTGTTAGCATACACATCCCATACTGATGGATTTTTATAAGCAGGTCATTGTTGCTGCAATTGCTTACAGATTTTTTTTAATGATATACACAGAGAAAAATCGAGGACTGAAAGTCACACCAAATTATTTAAACAATTGACTAGTTAATAATATGCAACTGTTGTACAGGGTACATACGGCAATAGTACCAGTTCTTTGAAAAAAAAAATCTCATCACTAAATATATCACATATGCATTGTGTTACATTAGAATAATGTATTTTAATCACCCAAAGGAGATGTCTAAACAGCACAACTACACAGTCTTATTTAGCATTAAACATCCTTGTGAGCTGAGGTAACCTTATAAAATCATGCTTAAATAATGTAAACCACGAGGCGGCACAGAGCAATATGCATTTTTAATTAGTAAAGTGACTAATATTGAGTGTGTGCTTTGAGGTTTTTGTTTCATTAAAAATGTATCTGTTTTTCCTGCAGCTGAATATCTGTATTCTACACCTGAACAGCTTTCAAAAAGGCTCCAGAATTTCTGCAAGAGACCTGATATTATAAGGAAACATCTCTATAAGGTAGTTATTGAGAAGAGATTTAGCCAGTATAAATGCCATATTGAAGTACAAAGAAAAAAAATCTTAAAAAAAAAAAAAAACATTTAATTAACATACTAATGTTTAAAGGAAACATGCTAGGGAGGGATATTAGTTGTTACACTAACAAGGATTAATTAAACTGGATGCCAGTTGTATTAACCTGGGTCTTATGAAATACGTGCACTTAATGCATGGGACATGCTTTTTTTTAATTTATTGTTTTCTAAGATGACTGTCCTTTACATTTAGCCCCAAGAGGCTTATAAAAATGAACCTGGATTAATGTAACTCATTAGTTTAAAAGGAAGTAAAGGAAAGATTCTACAATTATACTAATGAGGATAAGCCTTTCTTCCCATCGTAATGAAATCTTCAGTCCTCAAAACTTCAGGTGAATGACATTAGTGAAGGTTGGTGTTCATTTTTTTAAAACTATTTTAAAGATGATTTTCAAGACTCCAGTGTTTCCCTTGCCCAGTTTAATAAGGTGACATAAAAATCCTCAGTTTGTTTTGAATTAGATTGTCAGTCTCCTCTCTGAATGGCAAAGGCAAAAGGAACATAATTTAAATAGCATCATCGTTCAGTCCCTTTATTCATTATCTTTTTTCCCTTGTTTGAATCAAGAATTTTACATTGTTGAACTAACAACACAAAGAGGCCCCACTAAATGTCTAAGTAATTGAACTGGGATAAATCTGCTTTATGCGTTTTGAAGGTGGCTCTAGGCCATGAGTAATATACCTTTTTATATTCTTTGAGTGTAGCATCTTCATTTTCCATAAATTCAGTATAGTTTACAATCTAGCAGTTTTATAATCCAGCCTATTTTAATTTTCATATGTTAATCTATAACCTATGTACATGAAATACAGTTTGCCTCCTTGTGTCTCTCCTTCCCCTTCATGGCCTAAAATACATATTTACATAGTGATATATCAAAACATGACTTTGTTTCTGCAGGAAACAGTTAAACTTCAAGAAAAAGAGAGAGAACCAAAAATGCAATTTAACACCCAATTTCAAGCTCATTATCTTTCATTGTCTATTAACTTGGCAATGGTTCAGAAGGTAGCTCATAATAGTTTAAAATGCTGACTGAACAGTTCCAGGCTTCAGTATTACTCCTTGAGTCAATGCGATTGTATCGTGTACATAGGAGGCTTCCCAGAGAAGGTTTATGTCCAGATTTCCTAATTTTTAAAGTTTATTAGTGGTCGTGTTTGTATAAAATATTAATCAAATCGTGTCCCATGTGACAGACTATCAAAATATGCAGAGTATAAAAATTGAAGAAGTAGAATAAGTATTAATATGAATGGATTCATTTGTTATATATGACACTGAGCTATTTTCAGTGAGTTTACCATCAAATTATTGATTTTTTACCCCTTCTGGTGATTTTTTCCCCGGTTTTATTGAGATATAATTGATATACAGCGCTTTCATATATTGTGAAATGATTACCATCATAAGTTGAGTTATAATCTATCATTTCTTATAGATATAAAAAAGAAGAAAATTTTTTTTCTTGTGATTAGAATGGTGAAGTATTGATCATTGTATTTCCACCATCAAAATGTGTCCGTTTTTAACTGCTTCAAGTTAGGCAGGCCCTGTTATTTTGCATCTGCAAATTTTTAACCATTTCAAAAGTTACTGCAACAAGTTGCCTTTAGTTACAAAACAGATCTCCGGATGAAGTATTTTAATGCAGCTACTGCCATAACATAGCTATAATTATTTATTTTACAAACAACTTCTGGAAAAACTCTGAAAGAATGTCAGCTTAGTGGTACGCTGTTAACATACCAAGTTGTTCCTCAGCTTAAAAGACAACCTATCCTTCAAATGTTATTACTTTTTACATATATATTTTAGTCTATACATCCTAAAGTGCTCTATCTCAGAGTTTTAGAAATTAGTATTTCATGCATAAGCATTTATAAAAATTTATATTTATCCTTCATTTTTATCTTTTTCTACCATGAATTATTTTCTTATAAATCGATTATACTTTTTCATGTATGTTCTCATACAGAGATCTTGATGATACTTATCTAAAAATCTCAAAAGTTAACAAATTGGTCCAACAGTCATAAGTAATTTAAGAGCTTTAAGATGCAAATGTCAGGAAAAACTGGTAAAAATGACAGGAAGTGCCACAGATTTAGTGTGGTTGTTGTAATAGGCTTTAGAGCCAAAAGAGAAAAAGAATGACTTCTAAAACTTTATAATTAAGATAATAAGTTTCGATATTTTTTCACTTACGTTTCATAAATATACACATTTTCAGGTAATATTTGCCTTCACTGAATACCAGAGAATTATCCCCCAGGGCAACTTTATACCTACTTTTCTTATGCAGTGTCCTGCAAAGAGAATGTTGAGGTTTTTTTCTTTTTTTTTTCTTTTTAGATTTATTCCTTTGGACAGTGCTGTTTTGCTTCTATAAAACATATGCTTCCAAGATCTAAAAGGATAGAATATCACTGAATTTTTAAATTTGCTCCTTTTACATTTTTACACCTTACTCTTTTTTGTGTGTTAGAAGTTTACATTTTAAAATCATCTCAACTGCTTATCATATAGAGTTCACTTTAGGATAGGATTTTTCATATGGATTCACACTTAGAAACTTAATGACTAGAATAAGGCTACTAACACTTGGCTTTCTTCTCACATGAGACATTATACTTTCAATATGAGTGAGAGTTTGGGGGCTATAACATGAAGCAGAATTTGAAACAGAATGCTAGTAATTGAAAAGCAGAAACAGAATTTGATACTTTTTTTTCTTAAAGTGACTCTTTCTCCAACAGAACACAGTGCCCATGACTTCTCACCTGAAATGGTTTCAGACTTGCAGTGTTTAAGTTGCTCTGAATGCAGTTCTCTCTCTCTCTCTCTCTCTCTCTCTCTCTCTCCCTCTCCCTCTCCCCCTCTCCCTCTCCCTCTCCCTCTCTCTGTCACACACACACACATTTTTCTTAAGATCTTAAGAGAAATCCAGTGCATGCAGAAACTAAATGTTTATTAATTATGTCAAAAATCTAAAATTATTTTTTTAATCTTTAAAACTATTTTTTTTAAAGTTTGCATCCTGGTTTAGCTGTAGACTGTGGCTTCCTCATACGTTCAAGACGTTTCCTTTTCTAAGTAGGTTAGACACATCAGCCACATACTTGTCACATAGATAAACTAGGATCCCTTTATGACTCTCAAACCTTACTTGAACACAAGATTCTAGAAGTAAGCATAAAATAATCAGCCAAGGATTGACTTCTTACACTGACCATAGTTCTTCCTTTTATAACCCAAGCAAGTTTAATACCATCCATTGTATATATTTTTTTGCCTTATTTTTACTATGTGAATTTAATTTCTAAATATCTCTAACAATTATTTGAAATCATTACTTTATGCTTTTAGAGACCCTTTAATCATATTTTAAAATGCTTTGGGGGGGGGGAGGGGAATGTATGGAGATGCCCTTGTTACCAGTATTGAAAATAGCAAGAGTACAAATAGGGCAATTATGTAAGTAGGTACTTCCCAGACTCAAGTCCATTCCGTTTTTATACCTGTCCTATCTCTTGTTACTTTTCAGTTAAAAATTGAGCAGTATTCTATGTGTAATGATATTCTTGTGCCTTAGGAAAGTGACCTGGCATTTAAGATTTTTCAGTTGATAGCTGTTGATTTTTATGTGTCCTCTTCAAGTTCTTTACCATTCTAGAAATCTTAGTAACCTGCTGTTATTCGGAGGAGAGAAGAATGATCAGATTTCTGCCTAAAAGTGAATCTACACAATGATGAAGCTTATAATTCAGACTCGGTGCCCGGTAAAGCCATTTGTGGTTGCCTTAATTGTCTCGGGCCACGGCTCCAGAACCACAGCCCAGCCACTCCAAGTTCCCTCTCAGAGACCGGTCACTTTATGGTCCCCTTTTAATTTGAACTTATACTCTGGATGTGAATAAGGTGTTGCTCACTCGTATTAACAGTTCTCCAAAGCCATTATCGTTTCTTTAAAAGTGGAAACTTAAAAGCCTGTGCCATTTTTAGAACTTCTAAAATCTCTCAACAGCACCAGCACAATTTAAGGTACATTCTCTGTTCGGTCTCCTCCCTCCCTCCTTCTTCGCTGTCTTCCTTGATTTTATTTGGCCTGGTTTTCCTTTGATTCGTGTGAGTAAAATAAAAGTAAAAAACCTTTAGCCCAATAGCTAGACTCTGAGTGATTCAGATCAGTTAAGGATTCTGACTTCTTGTCCTTCTCTGCTGCTCATCTGCAGCCTCGCTCTAGGTGAACTCCTTAACCCCTATATGATTCATCTGTAAACTTGGAAGGCTTCTTTTTTTCTTAATTCTTAATAGCATTTCCCCCTGAGGTACTGCTCTAATGAAATAACGAGTATAAACCCGTTAGTAAACTGGAAGTGCTTTGTAAATTCCACGTAATTGTAATGGCATTTCTCTTGTTCCTTCACCACTTAAAAGTAAAATTCACATTAGCAAAAACATGTATATCTTGTGTTTATAAAAGTTAAAAGTTGGATGATAAACTTCTAATAGCTGTCATCCATAACATAAACCAGGAAGTCGTGTGCAGCAGAGTGTACCCATTTGCAGAAACAAAACCGGGAGCTCTCCCCGTGCTTGAAAATAGTTACACTTTAAACCAATCAGAAGCTGGGATTTCCTGAGGTGATAAAACTCGAGAACCATGTACTTGGTGGCTTTCTGAAATCCAATTGATGTAAGCGATGCAGATTTGCACTATGAATTTTCAGCATACTTTCACCTTTTGATCATTAATGCTTCTTCCTTGCTTTCTTTTCTCTCCCTCTCCCTTGCAGGGTGAAATGACTCCTTTTTCTTGGGCAGCCCTACATGGTAAATTCAGGTCTCTGCTCACAACAGAACCAAGGGAAGATTTGTGACAGATGGGGCTAAGTCACAAACTTGCAGCCTAAGGCAGAATCTGTAGAACTTTCCAGAGTGTGCCCATATTTACCTGATCAGAGAGAAAAGAAAATCTGCAGAGGAAGCTGAGCCTGGCTGCTTGTCATAGCTGACACAGAGCCATCTGCCACAAACCTGTGGCGGCTTCAGATCTCCAATCCCTGCCACCACCCCAACTCAAATTAAATACAGATTCCTAGAGACGTTATGATGGTTACACATGTCCTCGGCATCACATGGAGGAGACTGTTCAAAAAAAAATATGTGGCCTGTTGTATAACCGCATTCATGTATCCCATATGTGGTGCCACATTGAATTTCCGGTTGAATCCGTTTTTATCCTTTGTACTGGATGACATGGTGCCTGAATTCTTTCTTTTTGCCGACACGATGGCAGCCAAACTGCAGCTTCAAACGCTCGCACTTGGCTGGGTTTCTACCTAGGTTGCCAGGTTATCATCGGCGCCTTCTTGTGTCCTCCAAGGGCCGCAGGGTCTGAGAGGAGGGTCCGAGCGCGTGGGACCGACTGGGCGCCGTCACAGGGCCGTCTGTGGCAGAGGGCTGCTGGAACACGTTTCTCTGAGCAAATTAATGACTCGCCGGCACAGGGGTTTTTAAGTGAAGGTATTAATAAGGGGTCTGGCAGGTATGCCCATGATTCAGAGTTACATTTGCATTTAATTTATCTTAAAGAAAGTTGAAAAATAAACAGCTGTGATTCGGAAAAACACGGGAACACCCTAAGTGGGGCTACCTTGCCCATAAAATGAACGCGGAGACACTTGTGTTAATATTTGTCATGGGTAAAAATAGAAAAATCAAATACTTCTAACAGTCATTTTGATACAAATGTTCCTTGAAAATATTTGGATTCAGCCACAAATAGAATATTTTCAAGATAAATCACTTATGATTCCAAGAGTCAAGCTGCTGTATTGGTTGATGTAAAGATGTTTTGAGCGGCTAGATTATAAAATAGATTTTTAATAAAGTGCCCTCTGTCATTTTTAACTGGCATATTTTATTTACCTGTAAGTGTGTACACGTCTGTCTGTCTGTTTCTCACCGAACACTTTCCTTGTGTCAAGAGACAACGATTACAATTGTTTCTTTTCCGGATGAACAAGGATCTGTTTTGCAAATGTTTGTAAGATATTATGACATTTCCAAGATTTTCTTTGCATTCTGGAAAGCAGGAGGTAAACATTTGTAGTCATTAAGGTAAAGTCTGTTGATAAACCATCTTCTGTTTACTGACAGGTAAATTGTAACTTTCCTAGCTTTTGAAATGAGTTACTTCTATACACTGCGCGAGAGGAGTAGCCAAGAAGAGGAGGGTGGACAAGGGCCCTGAGTGGTCTAGCAGGCATCCTACATAGAGCAGGCAATGGCTTAGACGTCCAGCAGGGCCCACTGATAGGTAGCAAAATCATAAGCAGGAAACAGATCAAGGTCAGGGCGCCAGAGGCCTGGGTGCAGAGGCACTTGTAGATCAAAGAAAGCAGGAGTCCAGGGTCCATGCGGCCGAGAATTTAAAAGCAGAAAGAGTAAAAAGCAGAAACAGCAAGGTCCCTCTTTGCACAGAGAGTCCTCTCCTAACTAGTGTGAGATCCGAAATGTAGGATGGGACATCACAGCATTCGCTTTGCGTCTGTTGGGGAAGTCACTGAACAAATGACCTCCTCACCCACACACCAAAGGGCTCAGGGATTATTTCAGAAGTCCCATCCATCTAGTACTGTGGAACTGTCATCTCTCGCGTGTGCTCCTTTTGGTGCAGAAGTAAAGATATAAATGTGCATCAGAGATTTTCAGACACTTCTCCAGGGCAGTGTTTATCATCTAAGGAGGTGAACTGTACCAGTAAGTTTGCTCCTGTCACACAGATCCGTGTCATAGATGATGTCTTCTCAAATCGTAATATAATCCCACAGCCAAGAAACAGTGCGCAGTGTACCATGTTTTTCTGTCCTGCAAATAACGGGTTCACTTTTTTTATTGACTGGAGAGAGAGAGAGAGAGAAACATCAGTTTATTCCACTTATTTATACATTCATTGCTTGCTTCTTGTATGTGCCCTGACCAGAGATTGAACCCCAACCTTGGCATATCGGAACGACGCTCTCACCAGCTGAGCTACTTGGCCAGGGCTAGGGTTCACATTTTATAATGACAAGATTTTGTTTCACAACAACTGTCCATATATGTTTTCTCACTAATTGATGGGGGGTGTGTGGATATTAACTACTTTGCAAACATTTAAATGTTTTCCTGACTTTGGCAAATATAGTATTAAGTGTTACCTGTGTATGGAGTTTATTCTACACCCATAAACTCAAATCAAAATTTTTGTCTTTAGCTGTGGCCACCATTCTTTCCTAAAAAAACGAAAACTTACATTAAAGTCATCACTTCGTAAAACTATGTAGTCAAGATTTGGTATTAGTGCAAATAAGCAGTAAAAAATTTGTAAATGTGTAATTCTTAACATTTGAAAAGACAGACATTTGTTTGTGTGTGTGTGTGCGCGCGCGCGCGCGCGCGCATGCACGCACCTACAGGTACTTCCCAACACCCATGATATGGTGGAATGAAGTGTTATTAAGTTAGTTAATCCATATTTTGGTTTATTTGTTTGTTTTAATTTTTTTCTTCTTATTGATTTTAGAGAGAGAGGAAGGGAGAAGGAAAGAGAGAGAGAAACATCGATGAGAGAGAACATCAGTTGGCTGCCTCCTGCATCCCTCCCACTGGGGATCCGGCCCACACCCTGGGCATGTGCCCTGACCAGGAATTGAACTGGCGACCTCTTGATGCATGGGTCGATGCTCAACCACTGAGCCACACTGGCCGGGTTTAATCCATATTTTGTTAAAGTCAGAAAATAATTCAGACTACAGGTTGACCCTGTAATTTTTGTTTCCCTTACTCTCACTAGAGAGTTGATATTTAAAATTGGTTTAACAATGTAATTTAAAATAATAACATTAATAAAATTGAATGTTTAAAATAAGACCAATATTTTCAACAAGTATATTCAAAACAAGAATATTTTTATCTCTATTTATATTTATTGAGGTACAATGTCCATGAAGCTTGCCCTGAATTTACTTAATCTAGGTAATGCTCTAGCTGAGTGTTTCTATAATAAAATAACGGGGCACCTAGTTTTCAACCTACTCGTCATACCATGTTGATCAGGAATAAGCCAAGAGACCTTTCTCAAAATACACCTGTTTTAATAAGCATCCTTCAAACACAGTTGAGTTTAAAAGCCCTGCCCTCACTCGGTTCCTCAGTCGTGCCACATGAAGGCGGCAGCAGACTCAGTAAGTCAGTGGAAACTCCCAGCCCCAGAGGGCTGCGTAGATTCATTTCGACACCTTGAAATGCATCTGGAAGCAAAGATTTCATTTTATGTTCAAGGTGTTAATTATATTTGATATTTTAAAAAGTAAAACCTGTTTTTGAGAAAGCATCTGCTACCCAGAAGTATTATGAGACACACACACAAAAATTTTATTTAAATTTCATACTTTCCATGGGTGATAGAATCAGTTCTCAAATGATTATCTGTGCTGTCTTTTAATGTTGACATATTCTATGAGTTTTATTCCTCTATTGACTACTGACAAGTATAGCCCCAAGTGCCTTTCAGTTTCAGTGGAAAATTGAGTGGTATTTAATATCAGATTTTATATTTAACAATAGAGAGAGTATATTATAAACCACTGACACAAACATGTTTCATTATAAAATTTGAATTGACATACAGGACAACTAATGTTTCCATAAAACACCCTCCCTACAAAGCTATTCATTAAAATGTAACTGGAAAAAGTTTAAAATATGCAAACAATTCTGTGTGCCGCTTTAAGGTATGCACATATGTGATTAAAGTATAACAAGAAAACATGGGGATTAACACCCAAAATACAGTGATGGTCACGTCAGAAGGGCAACGGTGGAAGAACAGACATATGAACTGGCAGAGGCACACTGACCACACAGTTAAGGGTCTGTTTCTTAGGCTGGATCACAGTACATGTGTGCTTATTGCTGTATCACTTTTTATATGTCTGGAATGTTATTATTGGCTGTACCTTTTGATCGGAGCTAGAAATACTTTGGGAAGCCCGTGGTTAATTTTGCTACCATACCATCCGTACCATTCTTGACTCTAAACTATTGATCAAGTCAGAGAACCATGTTCCCTTAGACCGTCAAAGAAAGCGCCCTCGCGGTCAGTTCTGCATGACAAGACTCCTCTGCTGACCCCTCAAAGAAACCACACTATGAAGAAAGTCGGACTTGACTGTCCCTGGGTTCCTTCTCCCCCGGAGCTTCTGATCGCCTTTGCTAACTGATGCCTGTATTGTTTCTAATACATGATAGAAAACTCTAGCTCTAGGAAAACGTTAAATGAGCCCGTCTTATCTTGACAGATTCAGAGCTGCGAGGTAGGGCGCAGAACCACCTGATTTCCTGCCCACTCCCATATTGTTACCTACCGCCTTCCAGTTTAAGATACGGGAAGCAAGTGTGGGCTCTGTACTTTCATTCCAGTCCAGCTCATGCAAAGGAGTCCTCCCTGGTGTCTTTAGGAGGCCCTAGCTGTGTGTGAGGTACGTAGGATTTCAGGAACCAAGGTCCCTACTCACCCTTAAGGCCCATTTTTCCTCCTATTATCTGTCATTACCTGATGGATTCCTTATTCTCTCCCGTGGCTCTATGGTAATGATCTTCAACTCTAGAACAGATTCATAATTGTTCTTACAAACTGATACAAAGAATTGCTGTTTCTTGGGAGATGTCACTTCTACTCAGAGTACTCCCCGTAACACCTTTCTTGGAATCTGAACTGTTTTACATTTGAAAATGTTATGTTTCCATTATTATTTCACAAATGAGAAAATTACGGCATCAGGTAATGGCATGTTTGGAAGCCACATCGTGTTACAGAAACAAAGATGTGTGGTGTAAACCTTTATCTGCGTGGGATAGTGTCACTGTCACCTGAGTGTCTTTTAGGAAGCACCAAGTTCAGTGTTCCTAACTCAGTTGGACCCCTAGTTTCATTCTATTTCTCTCCCCACCAGGCAAGAGGGTGGGAAGAGCAGCAAGGGGTTGTTTTGTTGCCCACGGTGGAGGTAAAGGGGCATGAGAGATCATGACGGGTAGCCAGTATTGTAAGTGTTATTACTATTATCACACCAGCGGGGGGCATTCAGTCTCTCCATCCAGCACAGCCCCCGTCACTCCCCTTGATTTTACAGTCTGCTGCATTATTCACGTAGGTAACCTACCTGGCTCTCCTGTAAGCATTTACATCCTGTAACTTCCCCATTGTAGCTACTGGGAAACTGAGGGCCTCAGGGGAAGCTGACTTGCTTTGGGTCCTGTGGAACTCAGGCTCTTGGAGGAGGCTGTGGTCAGTTCATTTGGCCAAAACCATCCCTTAGCCCTGGCGGACAGTTGGTGGGAGCATTGTCCCGTACACGGAAAGGTTGCAGGTTTGGTTCCCAGTCAGGGCACGTTCCTCATTTGCCAGTTTGATCCCTGGTTGGGGCGCATGCAGGAGGCAACCGATCAATATTTATATATTTCATGTGACTCCTGGCCGTGTTTGTACTCGTAAGTGACCATAAGCAGGAGAATGCAAAAGAATGGATTCCTGCTACTAAAATTTTAGACTCTGTGGCACCTGTGATATTTCTGAACAGCTGAGTCTTCTCTATTGCCTTTCCCATCGTACAGCGATGAGGCTGTTCATCCACAGAGGCATAGGCTGTCTCTTTATCCCAGAGGCAGCCCCCGCCCCGCGATCGTGCCTGGTGCAAAGGGCCTAGGGCAGAGGGAGCAGGTGGCGTCAGCGGCAGAAGCACCTTTAATTTCGCAGCTCAGGACCTGCTTCCTCTCATCCCAAACCCATAACCCAGAAATTACATCCTGAAACTATTTCCCTGAAAAGAAAAGGAAGGGGAGGGACAGCTTAAAAAGAAGATACTTCTAATATGGTATTAGACTGTAATTCATAGGGAAATTTATGCTTGAGATATGAATTTCTGAAAATAGGGTGTGTGTTTTTTTTTAAGGGAAACACTGACACATCCTTAATTATAGAGTAATAAATACCAATGGTATATTATCTTCCGATATTTCCTTACGCAGATATCAAAGCATGCAGCTGTTTTTGAAAACTGATAATCAAGTACAGTATAAGTATGTTACATCTTGCACTTACAACAAACCCTTCCACTAAGCAGCCTCATGGAGCACTTCAAAGTGAGAAGCGGAGCTGCTCCTAGTAGAAAACTAACTGAACAAATTAGCCTTGAATTGTAACTTAGCATCATAGTCAAACCAACATGCCCGTCCTCGCCAGGAAAGGCATCCGAAAGGCAGAGAGCAAGCCAAGTAAAAAGCCTCTGCTTCAGGGTTATGGAGGCAGTGCTCAGAGGCCAGCATCATTTAATGATCAATCAGAAAAACAGCAGTAACGACACCCCTGAAGGGTGCGTCAAAATTGTACAAAGCATTCGTAGTGCAATGGGGAGGTAGAATGGGATTTTAACAGAAAGCATTAAGATCTTAAAATGCTCTATTTATTACTTTCATTCCAGACAGCAAGAAGAGAGAGACAAACATGGTTTAAAAAAAAAAAAAAAAAAAGTATGTGGACAAATGTGGGGGGTAGGAAAGGAAATGAAGGTTAAACAAGGCCAATATGATTCAGAATGAAAGAAGGGAGGAAAGTATAAGGAGCCAGCTGCAATTACTAAATGTTACATTAAGAAGAGCTGAAAATGAAAGGGGGAGGTCTGGGTATTTTACTAAGTGGATTAATGCCTTCCTTGGGTGTCTGAAGTTGCAGATTTTAATTTATTTGGTGTAGGATTTTATTGTGAAATTCTTAATGGGGTGGGGGTGATAAACAGGGATAATTATTATAAACACTTAGAAAGTAAAAAGTGGAACATATACTATTTTTTATAAATGTAACTATAATAAACAGGGTTTGGAAGCTATGGACAAAGGTAACTGGTTAAAAAAAATTTTTTTTTACCCGTTAATAATAGAACTTAAAGGAAAATGAGGGGTACATATGAAAAACAAAAAGACGAAAAAAAAAAAAAAAGGCATAGATGTGTGAAGCCAAGGATTTTGAGGGACTTACGGGTGAGTTTTATTGCCGCTCTCCTTTCCCCACCCATTTAAAAAAATAAATCATAACTCTGGCATTTCGAAGCCTAGTCATGAACATCCTTTTTTAATATAAACTTAATCCTGTGCTGTTCTTTGGTGGGTGGTAAAAACATGAACTAACAACAACTGGCCCGAAACAACCGCCAAGGATGATCCTCGCACACACTGGAAAGCTATAAGGAAAGAAAAAGTCCTAATTTGCTCTTTCACCATATTTATTTTACTGAGGATAAAGTTAAAAAGTGGGGAGGGTGTGGCTAAATCATAGAAGGACTAGATGCTTCAAGGGAGATTTTAGAGGTTTTCCTAAGTATGTATCTGAAGGGGGGATGGGCTGGGGACCTAGTACAAACTGCATCGATTCATTAACCACTTCTGGGGAAGGTGGGAATAAGGAAGGCTCTCTGCCTTCAACATACGAAGAGACGAGAGCAGAAACAGTCGTGTTCAGATTGCCTGAGTGCTGTCATCTGGCTGACAACCAGCCCACAAACCTATTGGTTCAGGCTTTTGCTGGGCCAATAACGTTAGAAATTGTTTCAATGGAAAATATGGATCAGGGGGTATTTAAGAATTATTGATATGCAGCTATTAATCTTGGATGCAAATAGCATTATTTGGGGGGTGGACAAATCACTTAACTTGAACCACATGAAAAATCACTTAGAAAAAAAAATTTTGATGCTGTGGGGGAAATGGCATTGGTGGAAAAAATACAAATGAAAAATGGAAAAATATCTACAAAAAGGAAGATTGGTAACAGGAAGCAAAGTGGCCTTGTTGTCTTCAAAGTGGTGCATCAATTGTATCTGTAAACAGATTACTAACAACAAGCCAAAATCCTCTATTTCTAAAGCTGACCCAGCAGCAAGCTGGAGAAAATATAGAAGACTGCAATGCTGGGGGCTGAGGGTGACCCACAAAGGTCATCTCTAATTTTGGTGTTAGAAATAAGGACACAGAACCAGGTTTGTAAGGGTCAGGGAGTGGAGTTTGGCTTCTGAACACTTCTCTACCGTCTGTGGAGAATTTAGGACATCGTGGAGTTAAGCCCATGTCTTAAATCCCAGGGACAGGGTGAAGATTGCTTTGTGATCATAATTAAGAGGAAAGGCATAAAGCACACATCTCTCCTTTCTCCTCTTGAGCCGAAGACCTATGTGGGGAACTTTCTCCAGTGCTTGCAGCTCTGCTCCCTGCTTTCAATAGGCTTGGCTTGGCCCCTGGATTTCTAATGCTGTGAGACCAGGCCAGAAAAAAATGGAATCTACAAAATAGCAAAACAAAATGTGTGTGTGAGAGTGTGTGTGTGTGTGTGTGTGTGTGTGTGTGTGTGTGTGTGAGAGAGAGAGAGAGAGAGAGAGAGAGAGAGAGAGAGCGCGCGAGCGCACGCGCGCGCGATAGGATTTTACTGAAGATAATGAATTGCAACACTTTCAAGCACCAAATTTTAAAACTTAAAAATGTATGACTAATGAAGTTTTTCAGGAGCAAACTGTGCTCCGGCGGGGTATTTATAGTTCTTTTTTTGTAGAGGTTCCCCAGATCTTTGGGTGCATCAGCAAACTGTCCTCCTACACGACGGGGCGTGCAGCTGCGATTTGGCCCCAGGCACCACCTACCCAGAGTCACCACCTAATGCATTTTACTTTTGCACAGATAATAAAAGAGAGAAGAAAAGAATAAACGAGGAGACGGGGCCTTTTTCCCTTTCAGCGTTCTGTGTTTCCTTTTGTCGCGGCCGTGAGCTGACACATGGAAAATGTGGTGTATGGTTTTGCTTGCCTTTAATCTGTAATTAAGGATTCCTTGTCTGGGGCTTGCTACCTCTTTTCTCCTTCCTTTCCTGCCTGTCGGGTCTTCCGCCCTCAGTCGGGTCTGGCCCCGCGCTGCGGCTGGAGGCTTCAGGTCGCCCGGCTGGGCCGCAGGCAGTGGGGAGCGGTCGGGCACGGGGACCTCGGTCCCGCAGGGCGCTCTACGGCCCTAGAGCGCGCGCCCCTGCGCCCCGCCCGGCTCACCCTGGTCCCCTAAGCTTAGCGTCGGGACAGCTGCGCCCAAGCTGCCGAAAGCGGGAGGGGCCGCCCCACGGGACCCCGGAAAGCCTCCGCGGGTGCCCCGCCGCCTCCCTGGCCGCGCGTCCACCCCCAAGCGCCGCTGTGCCTTCGCGGCCGGCGAGCCCGAGCTCCTGTCGCCGGCGGCGCCCGCCCTCGAGGCCCGGCTCCGCCGCGTCCAAAGAGAATGGGGGAAGTGCTGCACCTCTTCCGGCCCCGAGAAAAATGGGGACGAAGGGGACGATGAGGTCACAAAGTCACAACCAAGCCCTCTCGGCGGCGTTGAGCCCAGAGCCCCGAGCCCCGAGCCGGAGGAGCCCCCAGGACCAGAGGCTCGTCCAAGGCTGCAGGGCCGAGCGAGCCCCACGCGGCGGCCCGCGCCCGCGCTCCAACTCGCGCGGACTCTCTCGCAGCCCCGCTGGCACGCGCATGCTTGTGCGCGCACAGCCAGACACGCGCGCACTGTCACGCACACACACTGGCACGCACCCGACACGCGCGCACCGGCACTCACATGCTGACACACGCACGCACGGCGGTGGCCCACTGCTGCCCTTGCCATTTGTGCGGGGCTGGAATGGTCCCAGTTGGGCACCCCCGGGAAGGCTGCGCAGCCCTGGCGGGCAGAACTGCTTGTCTCTTTGCGTCTTTTATTGAACTTGGTTCCTTGAGTCGACTAGTCTCAGTCCTAGTGAAAGGATACGATGAAGACGCATTAAGGAAAACCAGAAACACTGATTTCTAACCTCATCCCCTTAACAATTTTTACCTTAGGCAAAAACCGAGGATCGAGTGGGGATGGGCACGGAGACTTTCCAGGCGAGGATTCTGTCTATTAATTTAAAAATACCCCTGTCTCTCTCATATGTTCCTACATGTGATTTCAACCTCACTCCCAGCCCTCAGGTAGCTTTCCTATTCGTTCCGTACCTATGTTTCAGATTGCAAACTTGGTTTCTTCTCCTCACCACCAACTGGTTATTTAGGAGGAGAGAAGAAGGGGTTAATCGGTATGTGAGTGAGAGAAAGTTTAGAAGCATAACATTGATTTGCACTCATTTGGTCTAGTTAATTTTACAAAAACCTTAGAAAAGCACTTAATATTATATAGAGGCTTCTAAGTATTTTTTAAGAATCTTCCCCGTACTAGTAATATTATTTATTGGGTTTGGGTGTACATTTAGAATTGTATATGTAAGAGAAAAAAAATGCCTCTGGTTTCAACAGTGCCTTATGCGGGTTTTGTCCATCTAGGTGGTAGCATCATTTTCCCTTTCTTTCCCACCAGTAGAGATAATAAGCTAAAGTGGTGCACACCTATGGCCGGATATAAGAGACCTTTTCCTGCAGTTTTCATGACCATCCCTGACATTTATCACTCAGGATTCACTCCCCCCACACCCCCCCCCCCCACACACACACACCCTGCTCCCACCCTGGTTTGAAGTATTCTTCAAATTGTGGGTTATTTGGTTGGTTGTTTAAAATGTGAGAAGAGTAGCCTAGGGGTAAATTGAGGTAGGGGAGGGTAACCTACATAAGCCTACCCTTGGAAGGCTGAGCAAGAAGACACGTGAAGAGCACTGAGAAGAGGCTGTCTATAAACAATGATAATCAAGGCTTTCAAAAAATCATAAAATGGATTAAAATATCTGATTCATTATTTATTCATCATAACACAACTTTGTAAATCTGAGAATAGTGTTTGAAAACCAAGTGGCTTCTATTTTGTACATCAACTCAGCAGATGGGACTCCCTTCCAAAATGTGGCTAAAGGGTTAAAGCTATAATTTTAGAAAAGAATCTCAGGAAATGACATTAAGATCTGATACATTTCCTTTTCTTTCTGGCAATAATATCCCCCCAAAGAAAAAAATACATACTTATTGATATCATGATAATGTTTTTCATTCTGAGTACAAGTGTCAGAATGATTCCCGTTTGTGCAAGTGTTTTTAAAGCTGCGAGGACACTTTCACTCCTATGAAAGCTGACAAGCCAATGAAAGGGAATTTCTTTTAACTCCATAATAGCAGGTTACATAGTAAATGAACACTGATGGTCAAATAGCCAATTATGGTATAAATATCCTTTGTTTACAGAGAGGTGTTAAATGAGCCTTTGGAGCACAAAGGATTAGTCCCATCTAAGCTACCATTTGTTCTTCAACCCATTATGTGTTCCCTTAAAAAGGCCAGTGCCATTGTAGGTAATATGCTCACAGAACATACTTCTCTATGTTGATTTTAGTTTGCTTTATTTCAATGCACACTGTTGTTTACTTTTTAAAATTTAAATAAATGTCAGCATTGTATAATTTCTGTGTTAACAAAGCAGTGAGCAAAATCCCTTGTATGTTTATAAAATATTATTGTTTAATTCACATAGTTTAGAAATTCCAAATGTTGAGAATAGGAAGGAGGCCAAATACCATCTGTTTATAACTATGATGCATCGTAATATGTGTACTTTTAAAAGGAGTTTGGTCAATCATGCCACTATTTTATCTGCTCGGAATATGTTGAAGATTTAAAATGTAATTTACAGGATTACTTTTAGTGCGTAGCATCCAACTGTGAGTTGTAAAGAAATCGGTCTCTTCTGTTTTTCTCAAATCAATCATGTAACAGCCCCAATTAATGGGGGCTGTTAAACGTGTTGCTTTTTGCTTAGCTCCAGAATTCTTCTAACTTTGGCTCAGTCCACCTTCTTGATGCTGATAAAAACTCCAAGGACAAATGAGACAAAACACTCCTAGCTGTGTCTTTCTGCCAGGAGATAGTCACTTAGAATGGGAGGCAGGGTATGGTAGCTAATAATTAGCTAACATCAGCCCTGAGAAATTACCTGTGAAACATCCTTTGGTACTGTGTTGAAAAACAACATTTGACACTCCCTGTTTTAAAATAGTACATTCTTGTCCCTGAGACTTCTGATTTAACTTACCTTTTATTTCAAATGCACTTAATTGCATAGCATGTAACAAAGGGAGTACACTTACTTGCAGTAGATGAACAGGTTTTTGTTACTGTTGTTTTAAAGTTACAAATCAAGTTATTTGGTGAGGAATTCTTCCGTTCTTTGCAAACGAGAGGAATTCAGCAGCTGGGCCTCCAGTTCAGGGAAACAATAGTGTTGAAATCCAGAGGTGAGGGTAGGGTCTCACATCATTGGGTCCCCTTTTCAAGAAGGAGGAACTAAAAACTCAGATGACTTGTAAAAATTTGGAAAATAGAATTAAAACATTTATTTAGCAAATGATGGTTGATTTTTTTTTTTTTTTTTTTTTTTTTTAGCAAGGTAGTGTCAGTAAGAACTACACTTTGAAATGCTTTTACAGACAAACACATGTGGAACTATGAAAACACACTCCCAGTGAGCTGGGCACGTTCTGGATGTTTGACTTCTCAGCTGAGTGTAGAAAGTGGTTTGCCTGTCCTTTAGCAACAGCTATTTTCTCAAACATTTTAGTTTTAGCAGCTTCTTCTAAAATTTTATCAATTAACATTACTTAAGATTACATAACTAAAAACATTAAGATTACCTTATTCAAGTAAACAAACTGACCTATATATACTTTTTTTTTTTTTTCAATCTGTTACATTTTTAAAGTCTGTTTTGTTTCTTTCTGGTCAGACCCTTCAACCCCTCGAAGTGAATCTTTATATTACAGAGATATGACTCAGGCTTGTTTTCCTTTTAATTAAAATAAGAAAATGACAGACTCCTTTTTTCTAAGCAGTTGTTCAAGTGTACAGAGTAGAAGAGAGTACCAAAAGCAAGAGAGATGGGAAGGATACAGAGAAAAGAAAGTGGAGGTGAAAGGGAGGGGAGAGAAGCAGAGAACAGGGGTAGAAGAGGCTTGTCAAGAAAAGCTTTCAGCCCTGGCCGGTTTGGCTCAGCGGTTAGAGCGTCGGCCTGCGGTCCAGAGAGACCCGGGTTCAGTTCCCGCTAAGGGCACGTACCTCGGTTGCAGTTTGTCCCCGGCCCTGGTTGAGTCGTGCGGGTGGCAACCA
Source organism: Tadarida brasiliensis (assembly GCA_030848825.1). Taxonomy (NCBI): domain Eukaryota; kingdom Metazoa; phylum Chordata; class Mammalia; order Chiroptera; family Molossidae; genus Tadarida; species Tadarida brasiliensis. The sequence goes on along the minus strand of CM061265.1, from coordinate 30,213,683 downwards.
GTCGATGTGTCTCTCTCACATCGATGTTTCTCTCTCTCTCTCTTCCTCTCTCTCCCTCCCACTCTATCTGAACAAAAAATGAAAAAATATCCTCGGGTGAGGATTAAAAAAAAAAAAAAGCTTTCAAAATTGCTTAGAGCAGAATAAAACCCAATCATTAAAAGCATCATCATTTCCAAACCTAGATTGTTGCATTCACATATAAAACAGCTAAGGGAAGCTCTTAAGTGAAACTTGAGTGATAACTGCGGACCAGTTTTTCCACTCAGCCCAAGCTTCTTAAGTGAACCTTGTACTAGACGTCCCCGTTCACACTGTGGGAGAGTGTAGGGGGAGAGACAGTCTTTGCTTTTAATGCATTTACAATCAAGAAGTAAGCCATAAATACACAAAATAAACACGACTTTATCTAATGTACTGTTACATGTTACGTACGTAGGTGTAAAAACGATTATTTTAAATGGAGGAAATTGAGACAGTACCTGGCTAGCAGTTAATTTCTAAACAAAATAAGCAACTCCTTAAATGCATGAACCTTTTGTAACTCCTGAAGCCTAATGAATTGCAATGGATATATAATCGAGATTGAATGACATGTTGATACGCATTTCACCTTCCTTTTAGAGACAACTTAGAATCATAGCAATGACCCATGTGTACATATAAGTCATTGTATAGTCATGTTATCTTGACTATAATTACTTGACTATAATAACCAAAATTACTTTATAAAATATACTTTAATAAGTTACTATAGAGACCTGAAGTCAAACCGTATAACAACCAATACGGAGTAGGCATTTATAGGTATCATATTTAAATAGGGTAAAAGATTAAAGAAAGAAATTAAGAGTAAGAATAGCATGTGTGAGACTACTTGCTTCTTCAAATTAATCTAAAACACACTAGAAGTTTTTCTTCATTTTCCTTTTTATGAAGAATTATTGACCCAAAGAAAAGTCAGATGAGGACTACCACTAAACAAACAATAACAGCAACAACAACAAAAATTGCTTTTTTAGGAGAGAAATGAGAAAAGTAGTAAATTCACCCATGTTAAAAATTAAGAAGAAAAGACATAAAATTTAATACACACAATAAATAATAAATATTCTTCAGTTTCATATGATGGCTAATTAAGGAAAAAAACCCATGTGGAAAATTTGGAAGAGCGATGAATATAACAAGGTAATTAACTCTTTGCTCCTTCAGCTTTAAAGAAGAGAGAGCAGGAGATTTCTTTTAAGTTTGGACCTGCAGCAAGCTCAGAGAGAAAATCTACCTCTATAAAAGAAATAACAGGAATCCTAGTGGCTTTCCAACTCAAGCCCACCTCCCCTCTGACTTTGGCGTCCCAAAGTCTCAGTCCCTGGGTTCTTTGCTCTTCAGCTGAATTCTTGCCCTTTATCAAATGGTCAGCAGTAGCTGGGTTCTTGCTTGGTTCTCTTGGACCTTCCATGATGGAATCTGCTGTCTGGTATTCCTTCTATTCCATCTGCGAAGTTCTTGATAGTTGAAGATGCACGTTTTCATCCATCCTCTGATCCAGTCTTTATAATACCCTCGTGATACAAGGAAACCACAGCTTCGGACCTAAACTTCAGGAAAGGGAACTCAGAATCAGATTGCTGGGGTGTTGCCGAGTTGAGACTAAAAGTCATGCCACACGGCGCCCAGTTTCTCCCTTTCCTTTAGACTAGATTTCATCCTTTGTTCTTCCTTTGAATTGTGGGCATAAGAATAAATTGCAATTACAGTGTTTGTGTCGGAAGGAAAGAAGGTGGGAAAAGAAGAGGAACAGAAGCTGAAGGAAGGCGGGGAAGAAGAAAGAGGGGGAGGATCCAAAACAGTCCCTGCAGAGTTTTCTGTGACGTGGACAAGGGTAGACCATGAAATTGCTCCCCTTTTGCTTACATTACAGAGGTTAGTAAGGAGGGAAGCGCTTTCTAAAATTTCTATCATAGGAAGGAAAAATGAATTCCAAAGCTACCACAGTGCTTTGTGCTTTAAAGGATAGAAATTTGAAGTAGATAATCCATTGACAGAGCTCTTTAGTGAGTTCTCAGCTATGCGTGAGTGGGCCACAAGCTTAACTTTGGGTATAAGACAGAAAAAAACATTCTGTTTATAAAAATGAATAAGAATTTGGGGAAATTGAAAAAAAAAAAAAACAGGTAGAGAGGAAAAGAAAATGGTCATAGGACAGAGGAACATAAATTAGGCCTTAAAGATAACATATCTAGCAACAAATTCCCCAGGGTGGGCTAGAGTTATTATTAAATTCTTTTTATTATGGGGTATATTGCACTCAGTTCTAAGCCCATGTTCCCATGCAAACCCCTCCAAAACGTCCACTGAAAGTCTAAGACACAAAACTGGCTTGACTGACTTCCACACCTGGGAGTGAAGGGAAGGCAGACCAGGGTGGCCTTGCAGAAGGCATGATTGGAAATGCAGATAAAATTCTGTGGAAGCAGAAATCAGAATAAGAGAGGGGTGGGAGAGACAGAAGCCTTCCGAGAATGAACACTGAGAACCCATGGAGGTCTTGGGGAACACCAGCTGGTTGATGATGTCGACATTTGACATTTTGGGCTGCCGAACATCTACCTGACCTTCTATAGGGATCTAAGGTTCCATTTGAGGAATTCATTTTTTCTTACTGAATATAATCAGGCGTGGGAACAAAATCTTGCCTTAAACAGAAGAACAAAAAGACAACATTGTAACCCCAGTCCATCTGACCTGGAGCAGCCCAGCAAGAATATGTGGGTTCTGCCTCGTAACTTCAGCTTCTAGGGTCCCTTTCAATCCCAATCGTGAATGTCCAACATCCTGACGATGTGGTTCTCTGTCCATTAGGATTCTGTCAGGTGCAAAACACAGGAAGACCTAGCTCAACTGAATTGCTCATTAAGGAAAAAAAAATGATGACTTTAGAAAGCAAAAATTATGGAAGTAGAGTGACTACATCCTTCCACGTTTTCATCCTGACGTATGACCTTCACAAGAGGGGCACCACAATGTAGACATCATTCCAGATGCACAGAGGGGAACTTTCTTGCTTGTATTTAAACAGGCGATGGGAATGGGAATGGGGGAATGTCTTCTATCCACGAGGACCTAACCCTGAACCGAATAGGTGAGGGACAAATAGACCCACGAATAAAACTAAAATGAGGTTCACAAAGATAAGAGGGAGGAAACCGCTGATGGGTAGGCAACACACCGCAGCTTCTTTCAATAAATGCCTTTACATCTAATTCAGTCGTATTTGTTCTCCGTGGCTTGCAAGCAATGAATTTTAATTAATATACTTGGTTGCAGCTACTACTGGAATTATTTAAATTAAATAGCTTTCTAGCCCTGGCCGGTTTGGCTCAGCAGTTAGAGCGTCGGGCTGCGGTCCAGAGAGACCCAGGTTCGGTTCCCGCTAAGGGCATGTGCCTTGGTTGCAGTTTGTCCCCGGCCCTGGTTGGTCGTGCGGGTGACAGCCACTCGATGTGTCCCTTTCACGTCGATGTTTCTCTCTCTCTCTCTTCCTCTCTCTCCCTCCCACTCTATCTGAACAAAAAATGAAAAAATGTCCTCGGGTGAGGATAAAAAAAAATTAATTAATTAAATAGCTTTCTTGAAATATGTTTATATAATGATCAGCCAGGCCTACTCATCCGGTTCACTATGAAGGGGATGGAGCACGGAGCCTGTTCTAGGAATAGAGCTTTGAACGCACACGCCATGGACATCCGCTGCTGTGTCTGCAGTGGTTTCCTTCGTGTGGGGTCACAGTCAATATCGCTAATGTGTATGTATGTTTTTATAAATATTTCCTCATCGATAGGTTCACAATTTATATATCTTTAAATAACTTCCAATCAAGAACTGTGGACAATATATACATATTGTACATATACATATAGATATACCCCATGTTCCTTATCCATTCACTGACGGAGTCCTAGGTTGTTTTTATATCTTGGCTATTATAAATAATGCTTCAGTGAATACAGGGTGCATATATCTTTTTAAATTATGTTTTCTATTTCTATCTAAAAAACAAAACAAATGAATACATAAAATAAAACAGAAACAAATTCATACATACAGAGAACAAACTGATAGTTGCCAGATGGGAGGAGGTGGGGGCGTGGGCAAAAAAGGATAAGGGGACTGAAAAGTACAAACCAGCTATAGAATAAGTCATGGGGGTGTGATGTACAGCATAGGAAAGAGAGTCAGTTATTCTGTAATAACTAGGTACGGTGTCAGATGGGTACCAGACTTACCGTGGTGATCACTTTGTAAGGTACATAAATGTCTATGTATACACCTGAAATTAATATAATATTATATGTCAACCAAAATTAAAAAATAAATAAAGAACTACAGACAAAATGTGCTACTGTATTCTGGAATGTATATATGACTTGCTTTTACTTTAATGATTTTTTAAAATTCTGTTGTTTTTTTTTTTAAATCTTTACCCGAGGATACTTTAATCTTCAGATAGAGCTGGAGGGAGAGAGGGAGGAAGAGAGAGACAGAGAAAAATCAATGTGAGAGAGACACATCGACTGGTTGCCACCAGCACAACCCCAACTGGGGCCAGAGACGAACCACAACTGAGGTACATGCCCTTGGCCGGAATCGAACCCAGGACTCTTTGGTTCGCAGACTACGCTCTTACCACTGAGCCATGGCCAGGGCTAAATTCTGGTTTTTGAATGTATGTGAAGAAATGACTTGGATTTTTAAAATGTATTTTTTAATTATCTAGATATCAAGCATTTATTGACCATGACTTTAACTTTCCAAAAATATTTTATATCTTGTTTTTACATGTATTCATGCATTTCTTTTTTGTTCATTCAGTATTTCATTTAGTCATTAATTTCTTCTTTGTTTACTCAAAACATTGTTACAAGGTACCTAAGATGTATGTGGAAGGCGTTGGGTTAGCAAGAAAACGCAGTGTTAAATACTTGTATAAGCTAAAACCTAAGGCATCATTTTGTCCACTTCACAACACCTGTAAAAGGGAAGCAATAGGACAGAAATGAGGAGCAGGTGGGCGTTTTCAGTCTTCCCCATCTTGCTACTAACATGATTTCTCACGTTCTGAGGTGAGTCCTGCGTTGACAGACAACTTCTTTTGGGTTTTAGGCATGAGACTAGGGAGGAAAAGGAGTGAGAACAAAAGTTCGAAAGGTTAACTTTGGGCAGGGGAGGTTATCTTGATGTGAGACTGGAAATTGAAGATAGATGTAAAGGAACGGAAGCAGCTGCTGTGTGCGAACTGGACGGGAGATTTTTAAGGGCCCTCGTGCCCTTCATCTTGTTTAAGAAAACAAATGAAGAACTTGAGTTATTCTGCAATTATCTTTTGGTTGTTGCACTGTTGTGTGTTTTTCCTGACGATGTTGTTCATGTGGGTTATTATTTTGTAGTGCCCTGGACTCAGCTTGATTGCAAGTGACAGAAATCAGCTCACACCAATCAAGCATAAAATTTAACCTATGTGTTCAAAAGTCCTAGAACATGATCTTGGGTATCATGAGAACTCCATACTCAAGCACCATCTTCTGGGATCTCGTGACCTAGCGCTCGCTCGCTCTCTCTCTCCCTCTCTCTTATTTTCTGTCTCTAGAAGGTTATCGAGATGTGGTGGGAAAGATTACTCTTGTGTATTTCACATGATACTCACAGCCTCAGAAAAGAGAACCTATCATAACCAGCATCCTAATCTCACCCTGCAATAGAGGACACTTACTCACTTCTCCTGGATCACTTTCATACACTTGTGACAGGGCATTTAGGGAACTGAGCAAGACATAATTTCAGATGACTGCTCCAGTGTTACATTGGGATGGATCCTTCAGTTCCATGTTAAAAGAAAGTTTCCAGCTATTAGGCAAAGGATTTAATTGTGATATAGTTGACATTGTATCTCTTGATAACAAGTATCTCCTTAGCTGGGGTATTCACACCGCTATCACCATACGGGGTTGCATTGACTTAAATTAGATCTCTAATTGTCTTGTCTTTTTTTTTTTTTTTTTTATCCTCACCTGAGGACATTTTTCCATTTTTTTGTTCAGATAGAGTGGGAGGGAGAGAGAGGAAGAGAGAGAGAGAAACATCGACGTGAAAGGGACACATCGAGTGGCTGCCACCTGCACGACCAACCAGGGCCGGGGACAAACTGCAACTGAGGTACATGCCCTTAGCGGAAACCGAACCCGGGTCTCTCTGTACCGCAGGCTGACGCTGAGCCAAACCGACCAGGGCTCTAATTGTCTTTTCAAATGTCTTTTTTTTTTTTTAATCCTCACCCGAGGACATTTTTCCATTTTTTGTTCAAATAGAGTGGGAGGGAGAGAGAGGAAGAGAGAGAGAGAGAAACATCGACGTGAAAGGGACACATCGAGTGGCTGCCTCCCGCACGACCAACCAGGGCCAGGGACAAACTGCAACCGAGGTACGTGCCCTTAGCGGGAACTGAACCTGGGTCTCTCTGGACCGCAGGCTGATGCTCTAACCGCTGAGCCAAACCGGCCAGGGCTCAAATGTCTTTCAAAGAGTTAAACTCCACAGGAGCTTTGAAAAATTATCGGCTATGCAGAAAAACATGGAAATAAAGCCACAAGACAAAGTTAGGGTACGTGAAGCTAGCATTCATCACTGGTGAAATAATGGACTTGCACATAAATGTCATCAAGAAACACTCAAGTCCTTTGCAGACCCCCTAAGATGAAAAGATACCCACCCTGAGATAAACCTGTTTCCTTTTGTCATTAAGACATACTCAAAAGAATTGTCTGTCACTCACTAGACAGTATAGTTGACATTATAAACAGATTATTGAATTTCCAAGTTAGAGATGTTGATGCATTGTGAAGGATTATCATTCAGATATCAAGTATCTGTAAAAAAAAACAAAAAACAAAAAAACTACTTGTTGATTTTTATAAAATTTTTAAAATTTCCAATGAAAAGAGAGTCAGTTATGGTGGGGGGAGGGTGGATGTCTGAGTTAACGAAATTAAAAGTGCAAATAGAACTCTGATATTCTTTTGTACACCTAAAACTTACGTGTTAATGAGGTCAGATCCTGAACACGGGTTCTATAAAGGACTGGTCACTAGAATGATGTGCATAAACTGATGATGACAGAGTGACTCAGCAGCACCTTTGGACACTGAATATGAAGATTTGTTTATATTAGAGAAGAAAGTTGTATATCTTTGTATAGATACACATTTTTGGATAATCTGTTGTAATAAAAATGTGTGTACACAGTGTTTACTGTAGTTATGATAGACTGAGTTATTGTTCCCAATTCTTGCCTGTTATAGAATTATATATGTATGCCCTTTCCTTGTGACTTTGCAGTGCGTTCTACAGGAGGGCACATGGTACTGTCCCCAACCTGCCATGTTGGTCTTGGCTGTGACTTGCCTTGAACAATGGAATTGGGTGGAAGTGACAGTGTGCCTGTCCAAGCTGAGCATTTAACAGGTATTTTATGTTCCCTCCACTTGAGCTTCTATCCTTCACCAGGAGAAGACCATGGACTGGGCAGCCACTATTCCAAGGAGAATGTGAAGGGAGAGACTTAGAGCAGACCTGAACCTCACCTGCAGCCTGGAGCCCAGAACTGGGAACCTGAAGTTCAGTCTCATACAAGTCAATTTCAGCAACTCATAGATTCGTGAGGAAGACATAAACTCTTGTTCTTTTAAGTCACGGAACTGTAGAGTGGTTTTTATGCAACATTATTATAGCAGTAGCTGACTAATAGAGTAGTATTTCCTCTCTCTACAAGTGTTTTGAAATTGATGGTGCATCTAACACCTCATAACATTATAGGATCAAGGAAATTCACTGATTATACATTTATTCATTTAATTAGAACTCTAGAAAGTGGTACAAAAAGTATGGAAAGAACACAAAATAGAGACCTAATCTAAGCTTACAGTCAGGAAATGTCTCTCCGAGGAAGTGACACTGAAGATAAGATCCAGCCTTGGGTGGAGCAAAGTTGGAGGTAGGGGGAGAAGCACCTCAAGTGAAAGGAACAGTCTTTGCAAAGCCCTGAAGGCAAGACAAAGAAGCTCACTGTGTACAGAGAAGTGTGAGGGAAGCAGAGAGGAAATAGGAAAATAATTAAAGAAGAGAGGTTGATGAGGTTCAGTTCACCATAGTATTATGGGCTTAATTGTGTCTCCCTCCAAATTCATATAATGAAGTCCCAACACCCAGTATCTCAGAATGTGACTGTATTTGGAAATATGGTATTTAAGTTAAAATGAGGTTATTAGGACAAGCCCTAAGCCATTCTGACTGATTTCCTTATAAGAAGAGTAGCTTAAGACACAGACTCACAAAAACCATGTGACAGTCTCAGGGAAGACAACCATCTACAAGCCAACAGAGGCTTCAGAAGAAATGAACTCTGCCAGCACCTTGATCTTGGATTTCCAGTCTTCGGACTCCAGAATAGTGAGAAAATATGTGTGTATTGCCTAAACCAACTAATGTGTGGTAGTTTATTTTGGCAGTCTGTCTTAGTCTGTTCAGAATGCTGTAACAAAAATTCCATAGACTGGGTGACTAATGAAAAAAAAATTATTTTTTCACAGTTCTAGAGGCTGAGAAGTCCAAGATCAAGGTGCTGGAAGATTTAGTGTCTGGTGAGAGCCTACTTTCTTGTTCATAGACTGTCATCTTTTTGCTGTGGTGGAAGGTGTGAGGGAACTCCTATAAAGGCGTTAAACCCATTCATGAAGGCTTCTAATCACTTCCCAAAAGCCCCATCTCCTAATACCATCACATTGAGGCTTAGAATTTCAACTTATTAATTGGGGGGGGAGATTGGAGACACAAACATCTGTTTGTACCACAGCTTTAGCAAACTAAGACACACTATAAGCCAAGTTCTAAATACTGTGCCCATAAGTAGTAACTACTTAGTATATTTTTTGTTGAGTTAATTAATGGTGGAAATGAATGGGCCATGTGAAATATACAATATAAAGGGTTTAACATTTTGTTTGTTTGTTTTGTTTTATCAAAAAAGCAATGAAGCCCTGGCCAGTTTGGCTCAGCGGTTAGAGCGTCGGCCTGTGGTCCAGAGAGACCCAGGTTCGGTTCCCATTAAGGGCACGTGCCTCGGTTGCAGTTTGTCCCCGGCCCTGGTTGGGTCGTGCGGGAGGCAGCCACTCGATGTGTCCCTTTCACGTCGATGTTTCTCTCTCTCTCTTCCTCTCTCTCCCTCCCACTCTATCTGAACAAAAAATGAAAAAATGTCCTCAGGTGAGGATAAAAAAAAAAAAAAAAAAGCAATGAAGCCCAGCTGGTGTGGCTCAGTGGATTGAGTGTCGTCCCATGGACTGAGAGAGGTCCAGGTTCGATTCCTGGTCAGGAATATCAGAGAGAGACTATAAAACACATAGATTTAAAATGTTAAAAAACATTAAAAAAGAAGAAAAACCACTAAAAACAAAGTAGAGATATATTTGAGAAGGAACTAATTAGAAATTCTAAAAATGTAAAACATGGCCCTTGAAGTTAAATAAAATTAGTGGTTTTAAGGGCATATTAGATACAGCTTAGAAGGAATTCATGAACTAAGAGATAGATCTGAGGTTATAAAGAAATTATATATATAATACATGTATTTGCAACATGTACATATGATTTATGCATACACACAAATATATACACAAGAGAAGTTAAAATGAAAAGCCCCTTATAATGGGAATTTCATTAGGACTCAGTAGGAGGAATGGGAGAAACATTCCCTATTAAGGCAGATTATCTACAAAGGAATGCTAATAAGATTGACAGCAAGCCTCTCCCTTGCAACATAATAGGCAAAATAACAATAATAATATCTGCAAAATGTTGAGAGAAAATAGCTATAAATCAGCAATTCTATATCCATATATATTTCACACTGTATACCTATGTCATTCCAAAATGGGGTCCAATGCAAATACTTCTTTCCAGATAAAAAAGGAGAAAGTTTATGACTCAGACCTTTGCTGAAAGAAACAAGTCAGATGTTCTTCATAGAAAGAAACTGAACCCAGACAAGGGTAATATATAAGAATCAGTAGTGACAAAACAAATGGCAAATGTGTAGATAAATGTAAATAAGCATTCTTTGAATTAAATAATAAAAACAACTGTTTGGGGCCATAAATGCAAGATGGAACATTTCTTGATTTTACAGTAGCTATTCCTGAGGGGAGGAAGGCTACACTGATATATATATATATATATATATATATATATATATATATATATATATCATATATCATTCATATATATATATATAACTTAAGTTAATAGTGCACAAAGGTTATGATTCTATAACCCTTCATTTTTTGGTGTGTCTTTGAATGTATCATAAGAAAGTTAAAAATAAATGAATTATATATTTTTAAAAAGAAAAGTGGATATAAAAGTCTAGGAAACCATAACATACAGAATAAATGGAGAATAATCAGACTTCAAGTATTTAAGAGGATAAACATATTCATTAACCTTAGGCCTTACAAAGTCAGAGTAAAAGAACAAAAATAAAATGTATTATTTCAAACAAGAAGAAATTAAAAACAAAACACCAACAAACTTAATTGACCCCAAAAATGACCAAGAAAGGAGGAAAACAGGGTTATGGCAAAAAGAAGCACAAAATATAATGGCTTAAATAAGTCCAAATATACAAGACATTACAATAAATATAAGCAATCTAGAGTTGCCGGCTAAACAAAATATTAAAAGTTTGAATTTTAAAATTTAAGTAAATAATTTCTACTAGAAATACACCCATGCTTTAAGACCATAAAACATTTAGAAGTAAAGTTATAAGAAAGTAAACAGAAGGCAAATACCAGCTAACCAACTGGGATAGAAAGCTGATGTTGCTAAATTAATATTAGAAAAAATAGATTTTATAGCAAAACCAATGATTGAAACATTGCTAGGAATAATTGTGGTTAGTATGTAATAATAAAAGAAATAAGTTTCCTGGAAGATACAACAATTCTGAACTTATATGCCCAAATAACATACGTTCAAAATATATGAACCAGATATTGACCAAATTTTAGGAGAAAATGGACTAAAATCATAGTGGAAAAAATTTTAATACTCTTATCTCAATAATTGTTCAATCAAGCAGGAAAAAAATCTAAATAAGAATGTAGAAGATTTGAGCAACACAAATGACAAGATTAATAAGATTGATATGTGTATTGGACTTTGAACCCAGCAGTTTGAGAATATGACATCTTTTTCAGCAAACTTGGACAATTCACCAAATTGGCTACTAATCAGGCCTCAAAGAGAGTATCAACAAATACCAGAACTGATCTGAATATAATTAATTAAAAAATTAGAAAATTGAGCTAACTACAGTGTCGTTAAATTAGAAATCAACAGCAAAACTCCTTAATATATTTGAAAATGCGAAATACACATAAAGTAATTCATGAACTGAAGATCTGAAGGATAATGAAAGCGTTAACGGGCAAAACTTGAGTGATAAGACTCCCTCTTCCTGTATAATTTAGTTCTAAAGCCAATAGCTGACACGGAGTGAGGTAGGAGGGTTTACAGTGGCCAGAGGAGGATATCCGGATCCACAGAGGATGAGGAGAACATCCACTCAAGGATGGCAGGCAAACTAGCATGAGGAATCAGCCTGAACAGGGTAAGAAGGTACCCACGCAATGTAGTCAGAGCCCAAGCAGGGGAAGGAAGGCATCTGCGTCGGGGAGAATCATAGAGGGGGTTGAAAATAGTTGCATAAAGTGAGGTTGACTGCATAAATAAAAAAACTGAAGAATTATGGAGGCTAGTCTTCTCCATATTAGAGAAGCGGTTACATACATGAAAAGGGAAAAAATAGAATGGACATGTGACTTGAAGGTGTCAGCATGAACTCATGGCTTTCAATATATATTGACAGACACACATAGGAATAAATTTGGATGTAAATATGTGGAATATACATATAAATACTTCTCAGCTCTATCTTCTGATAGGGCCTAGAATAGCAACACTCCAATAACAATGAACATACAGAACACCCAGATCTTGGCTTTTAAATACCATTTTCCATAAAAGGAAATAGGACTTCTTAGAGAAATGGCTAATTCTGATGCTGAGGGGAGGAAAAGTTCAGGAAAAGTCTGGAACTTGTACCAGAAAACAAGGAAGTGTTTTTAAAAAAGTGATGGGGACATATCAAAAGACCCTAGAAGCTAGCTTAAATTGGCTACTACTGGCCACACTGTCTATAATTTGGGTATTAAAATTAATACTCATAGTAACTCATAGAATTAAGTAAATTTATAGTATCAAGTAAAATAAGGAACCAAGAGACCATATCAACATGAATGAATGAATGAATGAATTTAAAGTTTGATGAGGAATAAGATAGTTACATGGTTTCAAAGTACCTCCCCACAGAAGGAGGAAAACATAAATTTATGGTGGAAGAGCGGGAAGACATCACTTTTATCAGGTGGTCACAGTGACCATCAGTTATCAAAACAATGCGTAACCTGGTATGATGCTTTGAGTAAAACACAGCATCACCTCCATGGCATTGGAACCCGAATCTAATCACGAGGAAACATCAGCCAAACTTAAACTGAGGGAAAATCCACTAAACAACTGGGCTCATCTTCAAAAATACCAAAGTCGCGAAATTCAAGGACAGGCTGAAAAATATTCCAGGCTCAAGGAGACTGAAGAGACATGATAACTGTATGCTGTGTGTGGTTCTGAACTGAACCCTTTCTTACAAAAAAAAAAATTGTTGCATGTCTTGGTGAAATGATTGTGGCCTGTAGAATAAAGGGCATCTGTGTAACTGTTTCCTGATTTTCTTGGTTGTGTTGCAGTTAAGTAGTGGGATGTTCTTATTTGTGAAAAATGAACATTAAAGTGTTTGAAGTTAATAGACAATTAGCAACTTACAAATATTCAGGAGAAAAGTTATTTGTGCTGCATGTCTAGCCTTTTTAAAGCATATTTTTGTTTCAAACTGTAATGTAAGTAACCAACAGCAAAATGAAAAACGTGTGCTGTAGCTTAAGTAGCACCTAGAAGTAAATGCACAACCTACACAATTTATTATTTTTTTTAAAGGTGAAAATTAGTGAGTTAATTATTCTATTCAATAATATAGAAGAGAAAAAAGTCCAACCAGCTAAACTCTAAAATAATAGTAAGAAGAGGAAAGTAAAAGGTCAGCCAACAAAATGAATGAAGTAGAAGACAAAGAAGAAAGAGGGAGGATACATAGGGACCCTTTTCCCCCACTGGGCAGCAGTGAGGACTTCTTATGTGCTCAGGCAACGGATGCTCTTACAGAAGGAAAGAGGAACTTTGGGCATTTTTGTATAAACACAGAGGCCCTAAAGATTGCAAAGCATGATGATTAATATCACAAACAAAAGTTTTAGGGGGGGAAAAAGCCAGTGTTTTTCACCCAATATTAAATGAAGACCCCATAGGCTGAAGCAGGGGGAAGAAAGGAGAAAGTGGTCAGAAGGAAAGCATAAAGCTTAAATATCAGTGGCGTCTGTGTAAAGGGACTTTGGCCCTGACCCTCCTCCACCAGAATCTAGAAGCAGAAAGCTCTCTGGTCTTGTATTTTGGGGGAACCCAAGGAAGCCTGAAGCCTCAGAGATTGCCCTGTGCCCACCGTAGCACAGAGGCAGTAGAAGAGAGATGGCTGTGGGGGTGTTCAGGTAACCTTTCAGAAAGAGCCTCTCTACTCCTGACATCCCAGTGAGTCTCTGAAAGAGTCACATAGGTTCTGTACGCCCAGAAGGCTGAGGGCCTTTAGCCTAAGAAATAAGGTTCAGGTGAGGTTACACAAGTGAATAAGGTTCGTATAGGGTGGTGACATCTTGGACACTTGTCTGGATCAACACCTGAGAACCAAAATTGGTAATATGTCTCTCAGTGAATGTCAGCATGAGTAGATGATGGTTCCCATCATAGTACCCTGTTTCTTTGTAAACTATTCTGAACATAGTCCCAGAAGTATCCCAATGGCTGTTTCAGAAGTTATTAGATGGCTGGACAGATGGATGGATGACAGAAAAAAGGAAAGATGGATGGAAGGATGGATGGATGGATGGATGGATGGATGGATGGATGGATGGATGGATGGAAGGAAGGATGGATGGATGGATGGATGGATGGATGGATGGATGGATGGATGGATGGATGGATGAGTGGATGAATAATAACAGGGCAATTCCTAAGTTACATCAATCTAAAAGTCTGTTTTAGCTTTTCATGCCGCTAAAAAAACAGCCAAATTACCCTATTCATTCATGCCCATCCTCGCACTGCTTTCCAAGATCATTAATTAGCAACTACTGCTGGGAAAGGAAAAGGTCCTTATACGATTTTCATCTGCAGCTGAAATATCCCCAAGATCAGTAAATATAGCAAGTGGCTTTGCAAAACTGTACATTGAAAAAGAAATATCATTCAGAGTTGAAGACACTGAGAAGTGTTTAAAAAAGACATTTCTCCCAAGTTTGCTTGTTTACTGAAGAAAATAAAGGGCATTCTTTTCTACTCTGTTTGGAATCTTCTCTTTTTATCTTGGCCATGCTAGTTTTACATTGTATACTTAGGGAGAACTTCATGGGAGCAAATTTGTAATTCTGAAGCAGTCTACAAATGCACACTCACACAGCAGAACCAAACCACAATGTTATGCAGATTTTTCTCCATCTTATTCTGCAATTCTTAAAGGAAAATGTGAATGCAGTGGTGTGTCACAGCTGCTGTTAGAGAAGTCCAAGTAAAAAGGGTACAGCATGATGATCAACCTCGGCAGTCCCCACACACAGCGTGATTATATTGTAATACTGTTTGATGCAATCGTATGTTTGATCAGTTTCAAGAGATGAATATCACCTCACTTCAAACAATATGATACAGTCTCATTGTATGGAATTATGGCTGCTGTCAATCAGCATACAGTATAACCCTTAAAGTGCCATCTTTGGGGAATATCATAAAAATGATTGCAACACTTGCATTAATTAGTAATTTTTTGCACTAAAACCAAGCAAAACCTGTTAAGACAATTTATCTGCTATATCTCAGTTCATTTTTTTTCATCATAGAAACATGTATATAACTCATACATACATACATTCAGCCAATGAGCTCAACTCACCAGAGTAACCATGCTAATAAAAATGCTATCATGCCTGGCTGGTATGGCTCAGTGGTTGAGCATCAGCCCATGTACCAAGAGGTCACCAGTTCAATTCCTGGTCAGGGCACATGCCCAGGTTGTAGGCTTGATCTCCAATGGGGGCATGCTGGAGGCGGCCAATCGATGTTCTCTCTCATCGATGTTTCTGTTTCTTTCTCCCTATCCCTTCCTCTCTCTGAAATCAATAAAGAAAAAAAAATTTTTTTAATGCTATCATGAGTATGAGCCCTACCTCCTCACCCCACCCCTATGGATCAATAAGCTGTATTTTCTCTATTTGGCTTATGGTCCTCCAATAGATCCCTTCCTTGAAGCAACTATCCTATCAAGGTGAGAGGTTGGTGCAAAGTAAAGACAAACACTAAATTATCACTAGGTCTGTGTTCCTGACAAACCAGACTTAGAATTTAAGCTCAATAAATGACAAATAAGTGGCATGTGGATATGTTTTGATATGATAAATACAGACTCAAAATCTTTTGAATATCAGTAATTTCAATTTATGAATGTTAATTGTTAAATACAACATTTTGAGGATATATAATTTTTTTTTTTTTTTACATTAGTGATGAAGTATTTTCCCTCTTGGCTAAGGTTGTGTTTCTCTGTTTTCAGTTATTTCTTTGTGTTAGGTTTTGCCATCATCACTCCGTCATACCTATTATTTCCATTTTCCCCGATGTATACATAATTTGAGAGATTACTGCTTTAACAAGGTGCACACTGATTTTACCTGGGATTTAATACCCTCTCTCAAGGTGACTAATACTTCCAGATTACCTGTGTTTGTTGACAGTATATATGTCACTGGAGTATTATGAGCCTTTTCCTAAGGAATTCCTCTCCCATCATGTCTCCTGGCACTTTCCCCAGTGGCCTTTGAGTCCATTGTCAACTGAGCAATCACTTGCTGTGGTCAACACCTTCTAAGATAGTTCCCAGCGATCCCTGCCTCCCAGTATTCACAAACTTGTGTAAAATTCTCCTCTGGAGTATGGGCGGAACCTAGTGACTTGCTTCTCATGAATAGAATATGACCACAGTTATTGGATGCCACTTTCATGACTGGGTTATAAAAGCGGAGTCTCTCTCGCTGGCTTTGATGAATGAAGCTTCCATGCTGGAGAGCCCGATGTGGCAAGGCACTGAGGGAAGCTTCTGGCCAAAAGCCAGCAAGAAACTGGGACTCGCGTTCCAATAGCCTGCAAGGAACTGAATCCAGCCAACTAGTAACGTGAGCTTGGAAGCAGATCCTGCCTCAGGTGGAACTTGATGTAACGGTGGCACCAGGTGATATCTAGAGTGCAGCCTTCTGAGGCCCTGGAGCAGGGAGTCCTGCTGGGCTGTGCCCAGATTCCAAGCCCACAGAAACGGTGAGATAGTAAATGTGTGTGGCTTTAAGTCACTAACTTGGGGTTTATTTGTTACACTTCAATAGACGGCTAACACAACTACTGGCTCTTAGGGAGTGCGTTTGGTAGCTCACTACAACTCCTTTGTAATGAGTAGTGAAATAGTGCAGTTGAATTAGAGATCTTCACATTTAAAAAATTTTTTTTCTTTATTGATTTTAGAGAGACAGGAAGGGAGAGGGAGAGAGATAGAAACATCAGTGAGAGAGAACATCGATTAGCTGCCTCCTGCATGCCCCCCACTGGGGATTGGGCCCACAACCTGGGCATGTGCCCTGACCAGGAATCGAACCAGTGACCTCTTGGTGCATGGGTTGATGCTCAACCACTGAGCCACACCGGCCGGGCAGATCTTCACCCTTTTGCTTTCAAAATATAGAAGGTCTTAAACTCACTGGCAGGCTACGTGGAAGTGCTGCCCAGGTCCACAAAGAAACCTGTGACGTCTCTCGGACCTTCCCTCGAAGATCCTACCATGAGTCATGGGGCAAGAGATGCTGACCAGTGTTTACTCTCTGGGATAAGATTGTAAAGCTTGGAAGTGTAAAAGTGTTATTTCTTTTTCTAGGGCAAGGTTTGGCACATACACGTACTGGGACTATGGAAATATAAATTGGTTTTTATTCATGCCACCAACACCATATTCTTAGACACATCTGCCTTGTCTGACAGATTCTTTTCACATCACCACGTCATGTCAGCAGCTTGTTGAGTTCTAGGCTTCGTGGTAGAATTGCTAAAAATCCCAGGAGAGCCTTTAAAACAATGAAATGTAAGTTGTCTTATTACTAGTAACTGTCATCATTTGAAGGATGGGCCCAGCCACATATAATTTATAAATTATTTTATTATTTAATCAATTATCTACATTAATAGATGGAACAGTGATGAAAAGTAGTCAATAATTTTGAGATTTTAAACCATATAGATATGGTTTTTCCTAAATGTGTTTAACCTAATATTAAGACCTTCGTGTTTCCTTGATTCATATCTACTGCTGGTGCAAAGAGACAATCCAGTTGGGTCGGAGAGGAAGGTCAGTTTGGTATGGAACATGTTTCATGGGTGGGCCATGTGTGATTTATCAAGAACTGATTTATTTAAAAGGTCCCTAAGTAGTCTAGGATTTAAAACAACAATGGGGAAAAAAATGAGACTTTTTTCCTTATTAGATTAACAAAGATTTTTTAAAATGAATTATATCCAGGCTGGGTTATAGGGGAAATAGGTCATACACAGTTGGTGGGAGTATAAATTGGCACAACGTTTTTAGAGTAATTTAAGAGAATACTTCAACATTTTAAGTCCATTTCATGTCTACGAGTATATGCCAAGAAAATAAATCTGAACTTGCAAAGATGTTAAAAGTTGTTTATTGAAGCTCTGTTTATAAGAATAAAAATTTAATGCAACCTAAATATCTGTCAATAGAATTAAATACATCATGAAATATATAAAATAGAGGCTACCATAGCCAGTTAAAGAGAAAAACTCATACCAATGGAAAGGTATCAGCAACATATTGTTAAATTTTAAAGTTAGTCATTGAACAAAACATATATACTATGGTTCCAACTTTGTTTAAAACATGCCAGCCCTCCCTGTGCATGAATGACTGGAAGCACCGAACCCTTACAGTGGGTTTTCTCTAACGAAGGAATTACTATGAGATATTTAAATGTTTCCCAGTGAGCTTGTATTATTTATTAGTCAGAAAAGACAGTTAGTTTCACTTTGGAAAAATTCTATATATTAATTTTTGCTTTTACTCTTCCAAACACTGAAAACAATTCAACACGTAATCATCTGTTTCGTTTTGTCTTCCAATCGCTCGTCTATTTTTACTCATTAGCTCCGTGAAGCACCTATCATGTGCCCTGGGGTAGTCACTGGAGACATGATGTTAAAAGAGAGAGCTTCTGCTTCTAATGGAGAGGATGTAAATTTCCCGTGAAATAAAGTTTGTAAATGTTCAGCTAGAGCAGATGTTAAGATAAGGTGGGGTCACAAAGGAGGGAGTGACCAATTTAAAATTGTAGAACCGTTCATCTTTGCAACTATTTTATTCACTACAAAGTTATAAATGTCGTGAGACTGATTCTATAACACATACTTTTAAAATAATTTTCTTAGGGTCCCAAATCTTGCTGATGGTGTGGCGAGTGTTCAAAGAATACCTTTACATTCATGGTATTCATTGTTAGAGTAGTAGTTTTTGAACTTTTGGAATTCAAGGCTCGAGTTCAAATGATGGAATATGCGGTGGGACACTGGAATGGATTTAAAAATTCCAAGCGCACTAAACAAGTAAGCAATAACTTCAGGCAGGGCAAGGTCTTATGTGTCTGTGATTAAGTATCCAGAGTACCCGAGATGAGCTGGTTCCCACTGAGCAGAGTCAGTCTTTGAGTCGAATATCTATGTTCTAATAAGGCCTGAGGTTAACTATATTTGTATGAACATATATGCAATCCATATGGGATATATGTAAGTATCCTCACATAATGCATACTCGTACAAACATATTGGGAAATCAAAGATTTAGTAACCGTGCTCACTCTTTGTCACTGATTTGAAGTGTTTATTTATTCCAAAGGGCAGATTGTGTGGTGGGAGAGCACCTACCTGAGCCAACATTCCATCAGGACGGACAGCCGTGGGAGCTCACTGAATAGCTTAAAGCAGACAGACTGATGGCACACCTGTGCAGGGCGGGGTGCTGGCTCAGCTGTTTCGGTGGAGACTGTGAGGAAGCAGAATCGTCAAAAACATATTGCTTCTTTTTGCTTTCAGTAGAGCCAGACAGTTGGGCTCTTTGTTCAGCTTTTTGAAGGGGCTGCTGGTACTTGGGGAAACAATTCACTGGGATGCTTCATTGAAGGAGTACTTACTCTTTTTCTAAAGCTTTCAGACATTAACTGCAGAGATGGACTCAGTCATTCATTTTCCGGTCACAATCAGATGACTCACAGAGAAAGACGAGGCGGACGAAGAAAAGTAAAGGACACAATGAAGAAGGGAAGAGAAAATGGAGTTGGAAAATTGAATGCGGGGAGAAGGACCAAGTTTCTGCATCTATCACTACGAGAATTTCAGGGTGGTCACTGTCAGTAATGACCACACTTGGGGAAGAGTTCTTTGGGATGAGTCCAGCTATGTGTGT
This sequence comes from Tadarida brasiliensis, assembly GCA_030848825.1. Taxonomy (NCBI): domain Eukaryota; kingdom Metazoa; phylum Chordata; class Mammalia; order Chiroptera; family Molossidae; genus Tadarida; species Tadarida brasiliensis. The sequence continues at coordinate 30,193,840 of CM061265.1, read as the reverse complement.
CATTCGGAGATGTGTGGGACGTTGCTCATTTGAAAAATCTCTAGGCTCGAAATCAGGAGCTCTAGGTTCCAGTCCAAGCGTTCTCTAAATGACTTGCCATCAAGAGCACGTTATTTGCCCTACCAAGTGTGCTTCAGTATCCCTGCTTACTAAAAACAAAAAGGAAAACAATGCGCCACCAACCCATTCCACGTGCCTCGTGTGAAACTGTGAGAGCCCTTGAGTACATGAGAGCGTTTCGAAAGAGTCTAAACAGATTGCAAAATTCAGACATTAAAATCAAATAAAGGGGTTTTTTTGTGTGTGTGTGGTTGTTGAGCAAACTATTCCCACTAAAAATATTAACTAATGAGTTTGCTTAATAAAAGTGTGTGACTTGCCAAGAAATGAATTTGTATTAATTAAAAAAATTACATTATAATTAATGCACTCATTAATAATCTACCAATCGATATCAACTGAAGGTTTATTATTTTAAGGAGGATGGGCAATTAGCAGTTTGACACCATGAAAAAAGAGATAACCAACTGACTGATGGGTCGCCATCAAGTTTAATTTTAATTTGTTTTAAAAGTATCTTCTTTAGGAGTGAGTTTAAATGCACATCACTCTTTCTCCTTTCAGAAAATGAATATATATGTTGTTTAAAAGGCATATCTGAACAACAAAGAATGAAGTCTGGCATGTGTAACAAGAAATGAGCACATCTTCTAAATGGGCTCGATGGTTGGTATAAGTTCTGTTCTCTCGCACAGTAATATAACTGGATCGCTCTTTAAATTAAGTGAATTTGTACGTCCGCTTTCCCTTAATGGAATCAGTTTTGATATACTCTTTGTTCGTGCTGTTACAGGCTTCAGTCTAAGGGTTCTTTGTATTAACTTTTTAAAGTTACATTACAAAGAGGTTTTAAGAATTCCCAACGGGCTTTTATTTAACCAAAGCTTTTGATCTCAAACCTGCTGGGGCCCAGTGAAATCCTTACCAATTCTCCAGTAACTCCTCACTATTGGAATTTGAAAAGACCCACCTGAAGGATTGAACTCCCGGTATGGTTTCAGCCATCCTTTAGATCACTCTATTCAAGCAGACTGCGAGGGGGTCCAGTGCACCCTTTGTGATCTGCTAAGCAGCCTAAGGTGTCCTTTGCATAAGTTGTACTCCCGAGGAAATAAAAATCAGGAGGACACAGACCTATATACCTTATTTCCTGCTATCTTCAGTTAAAGGGGGATTGCAGGGGGTCTGCTTAACATCCTTTGCTACCTAAATACCTTTTGGACACGGGAACTCAATAAAAGGCCTTTCATTGCATCCATTACCCTACTGTGGTGCATAACAAATTAGATTTAAAAGGCTACTTTCTTCCCTTACAGCAATTTCCATGATTTTCTTTAAAATTTCAATTTGGTGTCTAGTGACAGACTATTTTATAATATACGTTAAAACTCTATAATGCCAATTATATTGAACATTATTCCCAAAATATTAGGCTTATATTATTATAGACAAATTGTAGTTTAAAAGATAAAGTAGAAAATTGATTATGTTTAAAACATGTTAAACATAAAGCAAGTATTGTTTTTAGATGACTTTTTAAAAATATAATTATGCATTGATTTTGGATTTGGCCCCAAACTTCCATTTTTAGAAACATTTTGCATTTGAAGTTGAAAGATATCAATACCTCACACAGTAACCTATTTTGAGAAAGAATGAAATAAAATTCTCGATTATAATATTGAAAGTTTTTATTTATTTATTTTAAAACTTTATTTTGCAGAGATTTTAGGACACGTTAACAACAGCAAGCATGGAAAGCAAACACAACTTCTAAAAAAAAAAAATACAAAATTTGCTGCTATGTGTGAGAAAAACAGATTTGCCTATAGGCCACTTTTATATAAATCCTTACCTTTACCTTTCCATGAATACGCTGTAAAACCTCATCATTACCGAAAAACATTTTTTTGGATTCTATCTTGATAAATCCAGATTGACTTGCTCCTGTTTCTCTCATTGCCTCAGATGTTACCGTACCTGACAAAGCCTCGAGGTAACTTTATGCCAAAGAACTGGAGAGAAATACATTAAGTGTTTCCAGAAGCTGTAAAATATTTGCCATTCAGTGCTCACTGCTTGAGGGCAAACTCCGCCGTGCTACACATGGGGCACCTATTGCCAGAAATTAGAGTCAAGGGTGTCAGGATGCTTCCCCCTCCTTGAACCCTCCTTCTGTGTTAACTACAGAAAAGTAGCTTGGAACAATCTCAGTTCTGAATATGTGGTAGAATTGTCAGCCATGTGTTTAATTTGGGTTTCAGAAGTAATGTTACCATATGCATAGAACACGACATAATTGTTTCATTTCTTGACTTATTAATTTTTATAAACATTTGTTACACATCTGACTGGTAGATATCTATGAGTAGCTGACTGATGGGACATTATTTTCTTCAGTTTAATACTAATTATATAAAGTTGAGATGCTATGAATTCTTTTCCTGGAGAAGGAGGGCTCAAAGATTTGCAGAACTGTGAGAATGGTGGGAATGATTTTTATGGATAGTGTAACACAAGCATTACTTATATGTTGTGCTACAATAATCCCTTGCTTCTTTGTAAAAAAATATGTATCTTGTATACACAGACAAAAAGTTTAATACAGTATTTCTTGCAATCTCAAGCTTACTTTCATTCACTCCTACAGTGTAAGTACCTACAATTTGGGGGATAGTTACTCTGCAATGTCTGTTAGTTTTAAAAAATGCATATCACCTTTGATTGAAAAAATATGTTAATATTTTAAAGAAATATCTATATTGTTTTTTATCATACATATTTATAAAATATCTAACCTCTTTTCTCCCTCAGACTTCTGACCAGTCAAGGTTCCTTTCGTCACATGGTCTCTGCTCACTGACTTCTTCCTGCGTGACTGCCTCTTGGTCTCTGCACCTCTCTCCTCACTGTGGACTTCCCTGATGTCCCCTTTCGCTGGTGTCGGAGGCTGGCTCAGAGATCAGCTGGCCTGCAGCCATGCCTACGGGGACGAATCTGTCTCCTCAGGCCACCTCAGCGACCCAGGCCCCCGAAAGGAGACAGCAGCCTTTGGGTAAAGTGCTGATCTCAAATAGAATTGACATGGCCAGGTTTGACAGTTAATTTTATGTGTCCACTTGGTCCAATTTTTGGTCAAACATCAGCCTAGATGTTGTTGTGAAGATATTTTTTTAGATTCTTATTGAAATCAGTAGACTTTGAGTGAAGCAGGTTACTCTCATCTGTCAGTTGGAAGTCTTAGGAGAAAAGACTGAAGTTCCCCTTAGAAAGAAAAAAACTCGGCCTCCAGATTGTCTTGACTCAAGATGCAGCATTCATTTTTCCCTGGGTCTCCAGCCTGCTGCCTGCTTGCAGATTTCAGACTTGCTAGCCCCCACAATCTCATGAGCCAATGCCTTAAAATAATCTCTCTCTTTATGTAGATACACACATCGTCTTAGTATTGTTTTTCTGGAGAATCCTGGCTAATAGACCAGCGAGCATAGTAGGTTCGTAAAGAGTGACCTCTGATAAGAAAAGGCATTGTGTTCTATGTAAATAGAAATGGTAAGAATGGAAGCTAACTAGTTGATCTGAGAAATGAATGACAAGACTAAGAAAACCTTAAATAAATAAACATGAGTTGGCTTTACACTGGCACATGGAATATCAGACAGTCAATCATAAGAAAAGTTCCATTATATCTAAAACCAGCTCTTCCAGTGAGATCAAAACAAGTAGAAGGGCTTAGTTTAATTTCAGTTAGAGACAGGGATAGGAAATTTAGTTTTATTCAAAATCTGCTAGATATCAGGCCCTTGCATGTACATGATATCTCATTTAATTATCACAATACTCTGCCCAGCGAAACTCTGAGATTTAAGGAAATAAGCAACTTGCCAATGGTTACTTAGAAAGCAAGTGACGGACTCTTTGCTTGACTATGGATATCCAAACAAGGTCACTCAAAGTGACCTTCTTCAAAGTCTCCCGGGAACTTGCTTTCACCTCAGGACTACTGTGCAATATGCCCTTGGTGGGAATACCTGTTTCTGCTTTGTGTTTCCTCATCTTTGAAATTGCAGCCTGAAGGTTCTCTTTAGAGACTCATTTTCTGCTCTCAGCCAGGCTGAATCAGGACCACTTGTTATAGCTCTCCAAGCTCCCAGCACTTTTCCTTCGAACCCCTTGAAATTATGTGTTTGTATCAAACTATTTCTTGAATTCAGTCTTTTACGCTAGACTGTACGTGGCATGAGGACAAGACTGTACCTATTTTGTTCATCATTGTATCTTCCAGGCCTAATGTAGTACTTAGAATGTGGTACTGACTTGACAAATACATAATCGAATAAAGTAATTGGAATGAATTTGAAGCCAAATCTAGCTAAGGTCATACTTCATGCTTCCTTTTATTGCATCACATGGTTTTCTGATCCTTTCAACTAAAAGGTTACAGGTTACTGACTTGTAAAGAGAAGTAGAAAAGTACCTGGCCTCCTATTCCAACCTTTTGCCCAATTCAAATCCAACCTAAAAAGAAGCCATTCTTGAAACAGCACTGCAATGTCATTTTACTATCGATGGAACTTACCCTCTCCAGACCCAAAGTCTTAGAATGAGATTTGCCTTTTCTCTACCTCTGTTATAGCGCATCAAGCCAAGTTTTGAAACATTTATACAAAATGTGGGACAGTCATTTTTTTTAATTTATGCTGAAAGTTTTAAGGAACTACTAAACAGGTACCTCAAATATATTTTTGAATAAATACTGATTAGTCCAAGAAAAGCCAGTAACATACAAATATAGGGAAATGTCCTCATTGAGCCCAGGTGAACTCTAGCAATGCATGTTCATTGGTTATGAATGTTATATAAATCTATTATATTTTATAGAGAACAAAATACTCGGTGATTCGACATTAGATTGTGTCTCAGTGACGTGGATTTTTAATGCTTTAATTCTTCAGGTGATGTTGACCCTTCAGCAGAAGGTAGTAAGCTGAAAGTCAAAGTGTGTAAAATTAAAGAAGATCACATATTCTATACTTTTTATTTGCCCTGCCCATTTATAAAATATTTCCCAGGTTTTGGTAGATTAAAGCATCAGATGTTTTACCACACTTGTAACATCTGCATCAAACTTGTCAGATAACCTTGAAGAGTACTCATGTATTGAAGGCTCAGTTCCAAGTCTGTACAATCAATGTCTTGGTACCCCACTATAATATATATATATATATATATATATATTATGTGTATATGTACATGTGTATATACATACATAAATATATTTGTATATATATGTGCATATATAAGTATACATATATATACAGATCCGTATATACAAACATACATATATATACAAATATATATTTTAAAATTTTTTTAGTAATGAATGTAAAATATCTTACATTTTGCAAAGTTCAGATGAAATTCAAAATTTGACTTTCTTTTGTGAACTCATATTTTAATTTGTCTAGTCTTATGACTCATCACAAATCTAAATATGGACTCTGCATACACATAAGTAAACCTTCATATGTAATTCTCTATCAGTTATGAATGTACTCAGCTCAAAGTCACAGAAAACTGAAAATTGGACTTAAAGATGTTTCATCATCTCCCTTAACAAAATGTTTGCAGGGAGGTAGGTGCTGGCCTTGGGGGTCAGGACAGATTTTGATGCAGTTCTCTTGGTTCTTTCCTCAGCCATGTTGCCTCAAGGTTGCAAGATGATTGATATACATCTAAACATAAAGAAAGCAAAAGCTTTTCTGGAATCTGTATTAGCCTGCCCACTATGTCTGAATGGATAGATCTGTGTCACCCGGCTTTTCTAGCACCAAGGGAATCAGGGAAGTATTGAGGTGGGCATATTGCCAACCTGATCAAAGTTGGTATTCTTTCTTATGAAGAAGAAGGAAAGGGATGCTGTCAAAGAGGCAGTTATTGGTGCCCGCCAGAGACTCCTTTGAAAACAAACCTTTTCCTAATTAACAGCTACACTAAAATTAATGGAGTCCAGTATCTAGATACCGGGGACTCATGAGGGCGTGAGAAGGGAGATCCTGTTGATCACTTCTGTCACCATCTCAAAGTATCATGGTTTTTCCTTTTGTTAGAAGAAATGTAACAATCACGCACTCTAAATCCCTCATTTTATCCATGATGAAATAAAAGAACTAGAGAGGATAAATCAATTATCTAAGATCACAAATTAGTAGCAGAGCTAGAACCACATCACAAATTTCTTGATTTAGTCCAATGGCCTTTACTGTGTACCACACTCTCTGTTCTCATTTGTCTGCCTCTTGTTGCTGCATAATTTGTCTCAAGTGGACATTTGCAACTGTGGCCGTACGAAAACCTCTCTCTTCATTTGAATTGTCCTCTACATTGAGAATCCTATCTTCTCTAGGTGGAATCCCCAAAATTATGATTTGCAAGCCTTCCCTAAAAATTGTTATAGAAACATGAATATTGGCCAATAGATTTCAATAAGTGTTAGTTCTAATTCTATATACCTTTGTTGTGATTAGTGGAGTATTTAGACTTTCTGACTTTTATTTATTTTGTTCCACTTGGTGATGTTTTCCCCATTCCAAGTTAGATGTATTGTTTTCTCTTTGTTTTTGTTGTTATTATTAAATGAGAGTTACATATTCTATTTCTATTCGTCAATAGTTCTCGTAAATATTTTCACAAGCACACTTGACCTATTTATCTTAATTTCCAATCACTACACTCTTCTACCATCAATGTATTATTTTACTTCCTCATCCAAGGATATGTTTTTATTGATTTTAGAGAGAGAAGAAAGGGAAAAGAGAGAGAGAGAAACATCGACCGATTGCCTCCCATACGCACCCTGCAACCTAGGTATGCGCCCTGAATGGGAATCAAACCTGCAACCTTTTGGTGTAAGGGTCAACGCTGCAACCAACTGAGCCACACGGCCAAGGCAGCATCATATTTTTATCTCAATATTTATTTAGATTTGCCCACATATTTATCAAATTATTTGATCATCATAGTTTGCCCTTCTCCTTTCTACTAGTTCAATGTTCTTATTTAAGTACCTCCTTCAGTGTTTTTTTTCCAGTAAGGAATCTGAGGATGGTAAACTCTATCAGTCTTTATTTTAAAAACCATCATATTCTTAATCTTTCATATAGTTGATTTGACTATAAAATTCTAAGTTGACAGATGTGTTTTTTTTTTCCATAGCACTTTGAGGATATTATTCTATTTCCTGCTGGTTCTATTTTTGTTGATGAAAAGTATGCTTCAGCCTAAATATTGTTCTTTAGGTAACCTGAGTTATCTTTCTGGTTGCTTTTAAAATGTATGTATTTTTGCTGAAATAAATATTAAGGATAATCACTGCAATGAACATATTTCTCACTTTTGTAAGTTCTATTTATTTTTCAAATTTACCTTTTCTTTTTCAATGTGTTCTGTTCTTTCATTTTTATATGTTTTTCTTCTTCAATCAATTTCATCATTCTAAACATACTTTTATAGAGTCAGATTCTTTTGGTATATTAAAGTATTCCGGGTACTAATCTTTCTCTTGTGTATCTCTTAACTCTTCCTTAGAGAAAATCATTTCCTTTTGTAGCTTGTCAGTTTTGTATTATGAGCTCTGCTTCAGCTATAAGATTCTTGGCAACCCCAGTCTGTGTCAGTAACCCTAAACATAGGTTCAAGGTTTGCTTCTGTCAGGTTCACTTCCCATTTTTGTACATTAGATTTTTCATTTGAGATTTTCAAATAACCCAGGTAGTGGGAGAAAGTTGTTCCTCCTTTGCAGCCAGCAGAAACCAATGTCCTCTGGCTTACCTAAGCCAGCCTCCCCCACAGTTACTGCAGGGTCCGCCATGTCCTTGCCACTCTGACCACACATTTCTCTTTTTAATTCTGAAGCAGAAAATTTTATTCTGTTTTTCAAACTATATATTACATATATATATATATATATTTTTTTGTATGTGCCCCTAGTGGAACCGAACCCGGGACTCTCTGGTCCGTAGGCTGACGCTCCAACCGCTGAGCCAAACCGGCCAGAGCGGACTATATATTATATATTTTAATATTACATCCAGCATTTCTACAAGTTTGTAGAGAAAGAGTTGTTTATGTTACTTCAGCTTGCCATATTGCTAGAAAGAAGAATCTCATTGTTATAATTATTTATTAATTTTATTAAAACATTATTTATCAAAAGTCTTTGGCCATTCTTATTATCCTTGCCATTTCTCTGCCATTTCAAGAACAGAATCACGTGGCTGCCGGAATCAAATCCCCAAGTAACCTGAGTTGCAGCTTTTCTATAAATTGGCAGAAGGAAGAACATAAAAAAGATTAAAGAGTACATTTTCAGGAGTGGACAAAAAATATGATGGTATTCCTAAGAACACAGATAAAGAAGCGATGGGTCAATGAGAAGAGAAAGGAGGTGGGGGTGCTGGGAGGGAGAACACAAAGCATTGTGGGTGATGAGGAGAGGAAACGAACAAATATCACTCAGGCCTATTATGTGCGGGACAGAATATGAGGCACTTTTATGCTATCTCATATATGACACCAACAAATGTGTAAACTATTTGGTAAATCAATTAAGTCATAGAAAAACAACTCATTCAGAATCTGAAGAGTTAGTAAAAACTAGAGTGAAAATTTATGCCCAAATCTAAGGGGTTTCACCAAAATCTGGGGCAGGATCGGAAAGGTCACTCTCCACCCTCTGTGTGGAACATAGGACAGATGCCCCTGCTTTTCTCTTCTTTTCTTTGCCAGCTAATTACACCTCTGATTAGTACAGGACAAAGGAAAACGCACAGAAGAGGAGCCTGACAAGGTCGAGAAGGAAATGGCTGGGAGAAAGGAAGATGATTCATTTATAGACTCTTTGTCCTCTGAAAACGTAATAGGCCTCCTAGGAGGAGAAACTCAGTGTCTGTGGGGAGAGCTTGGGCCCTGAAGAAAGCATCACCCAGAGGTGAACAGGAACAGAAGAGCATTTTCAGACCTCCCTACCCCAGCAAGCCAGAAAAAAAAAAAAAAGCGCCATAAAAGGTCTTCAATTCTTCCTCCTCCCCATTCACACTGTTATAACCAGCCAACATCTTTTAAACAGGACCTCCTTCAAGAGCAGTAAATTAACCAGGCAGTGTTTCTTAAGCACCTTTATAGGGCCCAGGGTCACATGTCATTCTTGTTTAAAGCTCACCACAATTTAAATAAGGTTTGCTGAGTGATTCACCCCATCCCCTCTCCCAAACCAAAATGATGTTACACAGAAATTTAAAAACTGAATGAATACTATTGTCCCATTGACGACACGAAATATCATATCTCTATGTTGATAGTTGTAGAACAAAAGTTGATAGTTGTCAGGTATACGGTGAGATAAACTCACTTTGTCATTAAAGTTCAAAAAAATCAGATGCCCTTTCCTTTAAATTTTTTTAAAAAAATTTTTTGGAAAATTTTTATCACCATTTCCATTGTGTAATTTTTTTTTTAAGAGAGGGAAATAAAGGTCATATTTAATCTCCAAATTCTAGTTGCGTTATCTCGCTTCTTGATAAACCCATTATTTAAAATTGTCTATTCTCATTACAGACAAGTTTGGAGTTTTCAGTGAAGAACGATTGTTTCTTTCGGCTCTCTCTTAGGTGCACGTAAACCTGCTAAATATTTTAGAACTCGGGTGGACCTCCCCCTACAAATCTTGATTTGCTCATGCCTTTGAACTCCCTTTCTCTTTTCAAACTACCCAGGTTAAAAATTAAGCCCCTACAGGGAAGGGCACCTGTATCGGCTCACCCTATTATGCAGCTATCCTGAAATGCTTTACAGCTGTCCAAATTAGCATAATTAAATCCACATCAGTTAAAAACCTCAATCACCTCTCTCCCCTTCACATGTAGATGATGACATTTGTCTAAGGTGGGAAGTAACAAAGAAACTTTTTAACAGTCGAAGATCTGGCTGAAAAGGAGGGTAATAGGATTGGTCTATTGTCTCGGGGTCACCTTAGGACCGGGAGCAGTGGTCAATGAGAGCTCTTTGGCCCAAGGAGGATGCAGTTTGCATTTCAATGCAGAGATGTGCATTTTACAACAGGCCTCCCTCCAGCGCTCTTTATCCTCCAGTAATGAGGGTAAACAAAGCTCCATTCTGACTTTGGGGATGGTGGTTGTTTTTAAACTGGGGAGGCCTGGTGACCTCAGGTTAGCGACAAGACTACACCGTGTGGTGCGGGCAAAGAAAATTCCTGGAGATGAAAACTGACGTGGGGTCCAGGGGTTAATTTCTGGAACAGACAAATTTGCATACAAATGAAAAATGATGGGATTTCCGTTCTCCTAAATTTTCAATGTCATCAGCATCAAACAGCAGCTCCCTTGCCGTTTGAAGAATATTCATTACTTCGGAAGAAGGGGCACCTTGCTTGGTGTTCAACTCAATGCAGGTCAATGACTTAATTTGTGAAACTTCATTGGGAGGGTACATTTTTCTCCGAGACTTTGCAGTAATTCTTCCAACTATGGCTTGAATGATATTTATTTTTACAACCACACACTTTTCTGAATAAATATTGAGTGGCATGGGGCTCACTACTTTGAGCGCTTACCTTTCACCCTGGTGACTTGCTTTATCCTGTCTGGCTGGCCTTTTTGTTTTTCTTTCTAACATTGCACCAGATGACAACTTGGTCTAGGTTGAGTTACTGGATGTGGGAGACAGGACATGACAACACTTATTCATTCCTACAAAACACATGATATTTCTTTATTCTTATCCTGACTTTTAGTTATTTGCATTTTTCATATTTGAAGACTTTATTTTTTAAAGTAGTTTTAGGTTGGTAAGGAGAGTTCTCATATACGGCCTGTCCCCACACAGGCACAACTTCCCTGTCATCAACATCTCCCGCCAGAGGGGCACCTTGGTTACAACTGGTGAACCTACATGGACACATCATAATCACCCAAAGTCCATGCTTTACAACAGGGTTCACTCTTGGTTTTGTATATTCTGTAGTTTGGGGCAAATGCACAGACACACAGCCATTATTCTAGTATCACACGTCATTATAATATCATGTAGTTTTCATGGCCTTAAAAAGCCTCTGTGCTCCACTTAGTCACCCCTTCCTCTTGCCCCTGGAAACCACTTTTTACTGCGTCTATAATTTGCCTATTCCAGAATATCATATAGTTGCAATCGTACAGTATGGAGCCTTTTCAGATCAGCTTCTTCCACTTAGTTATATGCACTGAGGTTTCCTCCATGTCTTTTCATGGCTTGACTGCTCATTTATTTTTAGTGCTGAGTAATAGTCTATGATCTGGATGTACACAGTTCATTTATCCGTTCAGAACTGAAGGGTATCTGTTGCTTCCGTTTATACTTTTTGATGACACAATTCATCCCTGCTCATTTTTATAATATTAGAAAAAGATGTGTATTAGGAAATAAGAAAGCTCAGTTCCCCGAAATGACTGCCGGTTAGTGTTTTCGTGTATATACTTTCTGACCCCTTCTCCACGATCTATTAGTTTAACACTGTCGGCTGCTGAAGGCCGGGGCACCGTCTGGTGCCGGCGGCAGGGCAGGCCCTGATGAGCACACAGTGCATACAGATCCTGTAACACAGAACTCTCCACCTGAAACCTACCTGATCCTCTTAACCAATGCCACCCCCATTAATTTAATGAAAAAATGTGTAAATCGCTCTAGATGTTGTTTTCAGATGCTACTACAAGTTAGTGACTGTTAAAGTACATCAAATTCTTATTTAAATTCAGGATGACATTGGAACGGTGACATATGTGCAAGGAAACAGGATTGCCCTCTGATCCTCAGCTCTCCAGAACTGCAGGTGACTCCGCACGCACTTCCGACTTGCCTGCAGCTGCTGGGGGGAATGGCTCGTGACACTTTTTATTGGGTCATTGAATGGTCTTTGATGATTCTTCATCATGGTGAGATGGCAGCTCCTTGGCAGTTTATTGTTGTTTTTTTTCTGTTTCTGAAACATTAATATGAAAAGAATCATGCATGAACTTTAGAAATCTATCAAAGGAGAAGGTCTAACTTCTGGGATATAAAATGATTAAGAAATCCCTTAAATAAATAACATTAAGGCAGCTGCATTGCTTTGATATATAAACCATAAAAGCAATATAATAACATTCATGGGAAGAGAACTTAACCTGGAACTTCACATGTATATAGTCAGGTCATATATATCTCTGGAATAATAAGTACCTTTAACATTACATGTGAGTTGATCAGAAACACTTTTACATATTTCCTCAATTAAGTTATATTTATATTTATTTTATTTTTTAATCCCCACCCGGACATATGTTTATGCCGATCTTAGAGAGAGAGGAAGGGAAGAGAAAGAGAAACATTGATGTGAGAAAGAAACATGGATCAGTTGCCTCCCTTATCCATCCAGACCAGGGATGGGACCTGCCACCTAGGCCTGTGCCCTGACCAGGAATGGAACCCGAGACCTTTTGGTGCACACTGGCCAGGGCAAGTTACACTTGAGTGCTTCAGAAAGTTGTTTGGGGTCTTATAGGTCAGTAATTATGACTTGCCAAAGGGGAATTTTAAGGCAATAAGTAAAGGCTCTCAAAGCCCAGATGTCCTGTTTAGACAAGGAGTTTTATATTGAGTCTAGTCTGCGTTCACCTGACCTCATGTAGCAAGTATCACAAAGACGTAGTTAGAAAATGTGGTATGATATTTAGCCCTGCTCGCTGTGTGGTGGAATTGTTTGCTCCGTAACTGAAGCTTGTTTGCATCGCAGTGTGGAGGAGAAGGCGGACTTCAAAGAAAATATTATATCTCCTAACTCCAGCTCCTGAGTGTCTTGAAAGTACAATACAGCAAGGCTTAGAACTCCCTGCTGTGGAAAGGCCAATTTGACACTGAAACTACTGTTAAATCACTATTGAAACACTGGCTTGCAAGAGAGTTCTTATTAGCTGAATACAGTTAAAGCCTTTAAACGCAGGAGAAAAATACACCCAAGTCATAGGGAAAAAAATGGGGCGGGGGGAGTCTTTAAAGTTGGACAGACAGTATGTGTTGACAAAATTTGGAGATTTAAAAACATGTATCTACACATTTATTTTATAAATTGTACATAAGACTGGCTCCTTTTCCAGTGCAAAATCAAATATTTAGATTTGCAAAAACCTATGGACGCCAGATTTTAGACAAAAAGGGATTTTTTTTTTTTTTTTTTTTTTTGTCAGACTGTCAGTCTCTGAATTCCATCACAATCTGTTCAGCCGTTTTCGTTGCAGGCAGGCGTAAAGCGCGCTGGTTGAGTGTGTGTTTGTATTTATTATTAAAACATGATGCGAAATCTTGCTTTCTAACAGTCTTTGCATTCTGTAAGCCTGTGTTGGCCACAGAGAAGCAGGCTCAAGAAGAAGAAGGGTGGAAGTCCTACATGGAGAGAGGGTGCACTGGAGAATGATGAAAATCAGCACCTCTTTGCAAAATATGGTTTGAAGCTTTAAGCAAAAATGACCCTAGCATTTTGCCTGAGTAACTTTTCCTGCACTTATTTTACTGATTTTTGCCCTGAAGAGGGATGGGAAAATGGTTGGTGGCAGACCAAGATGTTTTATTTAATGGTCATGATTCCTTTATCCCATCTTCTACGCTAATAAAAAAATAATAACTTGGGTTGACAGTTTCAACAGCCTTTCGTGTACATGTATGATTGTCTGCAAAGATTGCCTAAGGGAATATTAAAGATAGAACTTGAACCACCAGCCCTGGCCAGTTTGGCTCAGCGGTTAGAGCGTCAGCCTGCGGTCCAGAGAGACCCAGGTTTGGTTCCCGCTAAGGGCACGTACCTCGGTTGCAGTTTGTCCCCGGCCCTGGTTGGGTCGTGCTGGAGGCAGCCACTCAATGTGTCCCTTTCATGTCGATGTTTCTCTCTCTCTCTCTTCCTCTCTCTCCCTCCCACTCTATCTGAGCAAAAAAATGGAAAAATGTCCTCAGGTGAGGATAAAAAAAAAAAAAAGAACTTGAACCACCAGTAGGTGGGACATTCTATTAAAGAACAAACAAACAAACATCAAATCTTATACAATTGCATGTTTACAGAGCTGATTCTTCTCCTAGCTAGGGCTTTCTGATGCATGCTTGATAGTCAGTCACACATAGCAGAAATGAGATTTGAATGATATCCCCCTTCATTCAATAAAGCTCTTTCGAAAAGGAAAATAATGCAGTTCATTCTGATCACATTTGACTGTGACAGAGGTCTTTTTCATATCTTAAAGATGCACAAAAAAACCTTTTACCTTTAACTGAATGTATAAGTCAGCTCAGGCTGCTGTAACAAAAATACCACCGACTGGGTGGCTTAAACAACAGACATTTATTTATTTATTTATTTATTTTATTATTATTATTTTTAATCCTCACCCGAGGACATTTTTCCATTTTTTATTCAGATAGAGTGGGAAGGAGAGAGAGGAAGAGAGAGAGAGAGAAACATCGACGTGAAAGGGACACATTGAGTGGCTGCCTCCCGCACGACCAGGGACAAACTGCAACCGAGGTACGTGCCCCTAGCGGGAACCGAACCCAGGTCTCTCTTGTCCGCGGGCCGACGCTCTCACCGCTGAGCCAAACCGGCCAGGGCTAAACAACAGACATTTATTTTCTCATAGTTCTGGAGGCTGGAAGGTCAAGATCAAGGTCCCAGCAGGGTTGGTTTCTGGTGAGACCTTTCTTCCTGGCTCACAGAGGGCACCTTCTTGTTGTGTCATCACATGGACTTTCTTCTGTGCATGAAGGAGAATCTCTGGGGTCTCCCCCTCTTCTTATAAAGGCACCAGTCCTACTGATGAGGGCCCCACCCTGAGGACCTCAGTTCACCTTAATCACTTCCTTAATGGCCCCATTTCCAAGTACAGTCACTTTGGGTCTTAGAGCTTCAGCATCTGAATTGGGGGTGGCGGGGGGACATGCTGTTCAGTCCCTAACACCAGGAGAACACACAGACCCACTGGAACTCCAGGTGTCTTTGCATCTGGCTGGTTTACATCTACTCAGTGTCAGACTGGTCCCCATTCTGCAGACAGCTTCTGATCTGCAGTTTTACATGTTTCTGCTTAGTCACACATGTTGCTCCGTAACTGGGGTTTAGTAGACAAATGATTTCTAAACATAAGGACTTTGGAAAAAAATAATTAAAAGAATTCCTAGTGGTGAAAAAAGGTTGAGAGTCACCCGAGAGACTATGACCTGCCTGAAGAGGTGAATTCATCTAAGGAGTCTCTTGAGTTCACTTCCAGTTTTCAGACCTAAGAATCTGTGAATTCAGTCATATTCATAGTGCAAGAATTTCATGAAGAACTCACTGAACAGAGAAAAGCGGTCTTCCCTCCAACATGTTTAGAAAATGAATATTGCTGCTAGATTTACAAAGAATAATAAAATTTCCAGGCTTGTGTGTACCTGTGGCTGCCCGCCAGCCCCATTTCCTCTTTCTGGGCACCAGGTGACTCCACTTCCCAACTTCCTTTTGTCTGGGCCAGGTGATCAGGTCCTGGGCAACTGAGGGTGATGTACGCCACTTCCAGGACTGGCCAGAAAACTACCTGTGTGATCTTTTATGATTTCTACTCTCCTTTACAAGTAACAGTGGAGGCCGCGTATTGAGATCATATGATACAGAGTCTGGACCCCACAGTCACTACTGGATGGAGATACCCAGAAAAACTG
This sequence comes from Tadarida brasiliensis, assembly GCA_030848825.1. Taxonomy (NCBI): domain Eukaryota; kingdom Metazoa; phylum Chordata; class Mammalia; order Chiroptera; family Molossidae; genus Tadarida; species Tadarida brasiliensis. Next base: position 30,178,015 of record CM061265.1, on the reverse strand, counting down.
ACATTTTTGGGAACAAGGAACAGATTTTGTTCTGTTAACCCACTGAGATTTGGGGGTTGTTTCTCATAGCAGCTAGCATTAGTTGTTTTTACTAATATAACATCAAGGGGAAAATTTTTTTGATGTTTTTGAGATTCATCATATATATATATGTTTTAATCCTCACCTGAGGATATTTTTCCATTTATTTTCAGACAGAGTTGGAGGGAGAGATAGAGAGAGAGAAAAAAACATCAATTTGAGAGAGACACATCGATTGGTTGCCTCCTGCACGATCCCAACCAGGGCTGGGGACTGAACCGCAACCGAGGTACATGCCCTTGACCGGAATCAAACCCGCAACTCTTTGGTCCTCGGGCCGATGCTCTAACCACTAAGCAAAATTGGCCAGGACACATCAAGAAAAATTTTTGAAAATTTAGGACAGCACCCTAAGTTTTATCTATGGAAATGTATATATCCTTGAAGAAATACCAGACAAAAATACAAAATTTCTAATTGTTTTAAGAAACCAAATAAATGTGGTTGCTATCCTGGCATTTTGTGTCTTGATCACCAGCAAGATTCTGACCAGACTCTTTCTGAATCAAATATGAATTATTATTTTCCACTAGGTGCACACACAAATCACAGTAGGGTTTTAGGCTTCAACCTGCTCCCACCTTCGATATTCTTGAACACTGGGAAGTACTTTTCAAAAACAGATTTAAAAGCCCCAATCAGATGCCACCTGCAACTCCCCCCTGCTCCTCTACAATACACCCTGATGAGAATTCTGTATCTTCTGAACTCCATTCGTCTGGCAAACTGCCGTGTAAGTTTAGGGATGACAGATAGGTTGTACCTGATGTGTTTACTCTAATGAGTTTGTAGTGGCGGCCAGAGACAGTGTTGTAAAAGAATCAGCTGTGGAGCCAGAGATCATTGGAGGTACTTTTCCTGCCTGGGGCCAGAGAGTGTGGCGTGGTCATTCATGTGTCCTGTACTTGCTATCTCTGGCTTACACTGTGTTTCTAAACATTACATTTCTCTGTCTACTTCAGATAGGGTCCTGTCCTGTTGAAAATGTTAAAACCCCCATCTAAGGCCGTACACTTATTCTAATAACTACTGTTCAATCATGCAACAGTGTGGGGTGCCATTTTTCGAGCTGTGTTAATTTAGGTCAGACTTGTCTGACTTACTCTAATTTGTCTGACTCATTTCCAATTACCAGCGAAGATGGCACTGTATAAGATCTGGTCTCCAGGATGTAGAGTTCACAGACATACTAATAGATTCTGTGCCTTCTATTAGATGATGGTGTAGGAAGTAAGCATTATCATACGTTGTTGATGGGAGTGTACATTGCGATAAATTTCTATAGTACAATCTAATAATATGTATCAAAATGTAAAATGCATCTACACTTTGACTCAGTAATTTTTTGGACTTTATGCTAAAAAACAAATGGACATTTATATTCAATGATATCAATTGTAGCCTTTTTTTGGTAATATTGGTATAGCACTTTATTTCTTTTTAAAAATTTTCAATTATAGCCTAGCCTGGCTTGTGTGGCTCAGTGGTAGAGCATTGACCCAGGCACCAAGAGGTCACTGGTTCAATTCCTGGTCAGGGCACATGCTCGGGTTGTGGGCCTGATCCCCAGTGTGGGGGGCAGGGTGCAGGAGGCAGCCGATTGATGTTCTCTTTCACTGATGTCTCTATCTCTCTAAAAAAAAATCAATAAAGAAAAATTATTAAAAATTTTTCAATTACAATTGACATTCAATATTATTTTATATTAGTTTTAGGTGTATAGCATAGTTGTTAAATATTTATATAATGTATGAAGCGATTCACTTGATAAGTCTAGTACCCACCTGGCAACATATTATTGACTATATTCCCTATGCTGTACCTTACATCCCTGTGACTATTTTGTAACTACCAGTTTGTACTTCTTAGTCCCTTCACCTTTATTTGTAGCCTTGTTTTTAATAATAATGTTCATCAGTAAAGGGTTGGTTAAATATGTTATGATGTATTCATATAATGAAACAGTATACAGCCTTTGAATAAAATAAAGTAGACCAATGTGGCATGAAAAGCCATATGATAGAATATACAGCGAAGAAAGCAGATGTAGCACAACATACATAATGCTAGTTTATCAAACAGCAACTTATACAGCAGTGGGTATAATATTATTCTATCTAGTGCTTTTATAAAATTCTGCTATGATATAAAAATACACTGAGCCCTGGCCTGTGTGGTGCAGATGGTTGGACATCATCCCATGAATTGAAAGATTGCCCATTGGATTCCCAGTCAGGCTCTTGCCTGGGTTGCTGGCTCGATCCCCGGTTAGGGGTGTGCAGGAGGCAGCTGATCAATGTTTCTCTTTCCTTCTCTCTCCCTTATTCTCTCTCTAGAAATCAATGAAAAATCTTAAAAAAAATAAAAATAAAAATTAACTGAAAGTACATACCCCACATGATAAAAGAGGATATATCTGTGGGATAGGACAGAAGTGAGGGGACAGGTAAAATCGAGGTAGCTCTATGTTGTACACTTCTGTATTGTCCAATGAGTACATATTACCTTTTTATCAGCAAAAGTAGTATAATTATTTTATTTTGAGTAGAATAAAAGAGGTACTAGAAGCTGGTAATTCCTCTGTTTTCTTTAAGATAAAATAAAAATCCTAAATACAAGAATTCAGAAACTCTTTTAGAAGACACATCGGTGTTCTAATTAATACGCATAGCACGTATTTTAAAGTTTACCCAGAACTACAAAAAGATAATCAGTCTAAAGAAAATGGAAACCATAATGGTGTGCATTGGGAAGTGTGATTTTAAGTACAAATTTTTATGGATGTCTACTTTCTGAAGAGTATTAGGACCACAGAGTAAATGCCTGGAAAACAGAGCAAAAAGTAGAGAATCCAATTAAGAAGGTCAGCATGTGTAGTGGGTGGCACAGCTGTTGATTTTCACTTGCCTAGATCCACTCCCCTTTCCATGAAAGTAGAAGCATAATGACAGTTGCCTGCCATTTTCTAGGGACCCCATGTGCCCTATCTTATTCTGGTCAGTGGGTCTCTCTGGGACCTGAGTTTGACTGCTCATCAACCTGTCTTCTAAGAATTGTACTTTTGAACACAATTACCCAGGAAATAGTTGAAGCTTCCTGGATCCCCAAGACTCTACCTTTGTTTTGTTTTACTTTTTCTGTGTATTTGTTTGACTTTTCCAAGGCTTAGTTATTTATTTACCCAACAAGTATTCATTTAGGTGCCAATTACTGTGCAAGATAGTAAAATATCTCTGCCCTGGTATTGCACTTAAGACCAATAACAAATTTAAATCAGCAAATATGAAGTGTGTGAGACTATAGAAATAAAAAATAAAGGCAGGCAGGAAGAGGGATGAGTCTCTGTTGGGATGACATTAAAATTTTAAATAGGGGGAGAAGGGAGATCTTATTGAGAAAGTGAGGTGTGAGAAAAAAAAAAAAAACAGAAGAAGATGTGGGAATGAGCTATAGGGTGATCTGGGAAAAGGTCTGGTGATGGACAGGTCTGAGGTGCCCGGGGTCTTCAAGGAATGTGTGACTGGAGCAGAGAGGGAGCAGAGAGGGAAGGAGGGAGGGAGCGGTAGGAGGTGAGGTCCGAGTTGTCTGGGGGCCAAGGGCAGATCAAGTAGGACCTCCTTGGTCAGAGTAAACGTGTTGGCTTTGCCCCTGAGTGAAATAAGAGCCATTGAAAGGTTAAAGTAGACAAGTGACATTACCTGACCTACATTTAAACATGATCTATCTCTCCATTAGGTTAAAAATTGCATGAGGAAGGGCAAGGACAGAAGCCTGGGGACCAGTTAGGAGGCTCTTGCATTCATCCAGGTGAGGGATGGTGGTGGATTGGAAGAGGGTGACACCCTGAGGTAATGAGAAACAGTGGGATTCTGGGAATATTCTGTTGGTTCAGGTTTTCCTGACTCTAGGAGGGACTCCATATTTTTCCAATAAATTATTTTTCTCTCTAAAATTAGACATTTTGGATTTTTAGTCTTGAAACCTAAGAACACTAACAGATTCAGAATGTCCATACATAATAAGAAAAATAATAAACTTTTGCTAATTCTGAGATCTTGGGTGCATTAACCTATTTTCACCTCATTTCTTCATCTGGAAAATAGTGAAGTAATAATAGGTTGAACTATATAAAATTGTCATTTTTGTAGGTCAAAACGTCCAATATCGACTCTTTCACATAACTTACCTCTAGGACCCACCATATTGGTTGCTGTGAGGATTAAACGAGCTAATACAGGTTAAACATTTAGAACACTGACTAGTGCATTATATGATCTAAATAGTGCACTAAATAGTGTTAACTATTACTGCTCTTATTATTATCTGTGCTTTTGAATTTCCAATTTCCTTTCACATTTAGATTTTCATTCTTGTCTTGTGACAGCATCTTCGGATAGGCAGGGCAGGCAACATCACTCTCATGTTTGAAAAGCTCTCTCAGGCCATTTGATTCTCAAAACAACCCCACAAGGCATGGAGTGCATGTATTCAAGTCTGCTGTGCTTATTTAAATTAACTAATGAAATAAAAAACAAGAAATTTGTACACACTTGATTCTCTCCCCCCCCCCCCCACAGCAGATAGGGATACAACTGTGTTACCCTGACATGGGTATTTTGTTGGACATGATGCACAAAATAAAGTTTGGAGCTCTGGATCTTTAGGGTGGAGCTCAATGATCATGTCCCTTTGGAGAAATCCTGTGATTCCTGGGGGCAGATTTTGTCATTCTGTTCTCCAGCCTCCATAGTTCTTTGCTCATACCTATAACATAAAGAGATGTTTTGTGAACATAATCCATAATATTGCAAACTTTTAGTTTCTGTGTCTTCTCTTTTCTGCTTTCATTCCTCATTTATCTCTGATTTCTTCACATCTAGTATAGTATCCAGACTAATAAATGGTTAAAAATTAACAAGGAACCAAGTGAAGGAATGAATTAATGATTATTCTCTTTGTTTTATTCATTAGAACAGTGAAGTGGGTTGCCCAATTTTGCACAACGACTAACGGAATAAACCAGGAGTCAAGCCCGCATTGCACAAAACCTTGTCCAGAATGCCATCAAATGTGGCATTAAACTTCAGACCAAAATGAAACAGTAGGTATACTCTGCCTTGAATGTGCCTACCAGACGAAAAGCCACCCCAGATGGCATATCCAATTTAATCAACATCACCTGTGAGCCAAACTGAACAGTAAATGTTAAGACAGGATCACTAATAATGGGGACCTGGAATGTAGCCAGAATTAAAACAATGATCTGCTTAACAATCCCTCTGGGCTGGATGCATGTGGAGAACGGATAAATGCTGGATATCGAAACAGCTGTTCTATGGCAAACTGAAATGGGGCAATCATAGATAGCAAAGGGAGAAGAAACACTTGAAAGTTGTCTTAAATAAAGTAGTGCTTTAAATAGTGTGTGACCTGGCTGTGGCCTTTTAAGAAGCAACCACCACATACAAACCACCCTGGCATGCATCGCTAGACAATGAGGTGGCTTTGATGAGCAAAGCCTATGGAATTATAAAAGACAATGACAACTGGTAACCATCACATAGACAGTGTTGGTCCAAACCTCACTGTGGAATATGAAGGCTGACACTCCAAATGAGAATTCCGTGTCACTGCGTTCTGAACCTTGCCTCCTACCACGACTGTTATTTCATGAACTCCTTATAGGCACTGTATAAACTACCCTGTTTTTCATATACTGTTCATTACCTATTATTTTAAGATTATTATTACATAATGTCTTTTCACTGTAGTCACAATCACAGTCACAAATGGTCTTCGATCAGAAACCAAAGTTGATGTTCAAAATATTCAGCAAGCAGACACAGGCCGAGAGCAAACAGGATGCCAGTTCGACGTGATGCTGACTTGCACCAGCTATTGTCCCTGTTCTTTCGGGTTGATGACTCTTCACTGTGGAGTGTAGTAGGTCTGCATGTGCACAGTGATCTCAGAAAACACTTCTTGACTGATTGATTCCCTGAGTTACTTTTATGCTTATCTGTCAGTTGGGGAAATTCCATATCTGTGTGTAATTTATCATCTGTACAACTGTATTAAAATAAGCATGCCAATTACAAACCTAGGACTAAAAAGTAAGCAGGCAACCAAGTAAGAGGTCAGTTGTTCAAAAACATTTTTATGTATTCAAATCATTTAAAAATACATACTCTGCATCACTGTGCTGATATGTGGGAATAGAGAAATAAAAGGAACCGTGCTTGCTTTCCAGAAGCATATAGGTTTGTAGAACTACAGATTTTACCACTATGACTGTTAACTACAATGCTTTAAAAATAAGGTCAGCGTAATCATTTTAACAGCTGTGAGAGCACTATAGGGTTGATAAGTATAGTTGCATTTTATGTATATAAACATTGGATAATCTCATCCAAACTTTCCGGTGTGGGAATTTCTGTGGAAGCCTCCCTGAGGGGAGGATAGTAGCTTTGCTGGACTACTCACAATACCGGGGAGAGAAGCCCTTGTCTCGTAAGGGAAGCTACATGTTTTTAAGAAAATGAATTTTCATATTTTAAAGTAGCACTTTGCAAGGTATACTACAATTGTGGATTTCCTCACATGCCCTTCTCTAAAATTTTCACAAAGAATTTAGGTAGACTGGATCTTAAGATCCAAGAGATTTTTAACTTGTAACCAAGATGTGTTCTAATTTTTAGCCTTAGCATTATCAAGTATAACTTTCACTAAATCTCAATAGCCCTCTGATAACACTCGATGAAAGAGAACTTATATAGTAGATAAACTTTAAGGAAACAAAGGACATTTTCATCCATTTCCCTTGTCCTTGTTTAGATGGGTCATTTGATCCCAGCTGGTAACTTGTTCATCATCCAGTTCATTTAGTTTTAACAAAAACTTTCAGCATTCCTTAATCATTTTATTTATTAAAATATTTTTTTTCTTTATTGATTTTAGAGAGAGAGGAAAGGAGAGAGAGAGAGAGAAACATCAATGAGAGAGAACATCGATTGGCCGCCTCCTGCATGCCCTCCACTGGGGACTGGGCCCACAACATGGGCATGTGCCCTGACCGGGAATCAAATGGTAACCTCTTGGTGCATGGGTCGACGCTCAACCACTGAGCTGGGCTCCTTAATCATTTTAATGTAGGCAAACATTTGTTGGGTATCTTACTAAACTCTGATATTCCCATAGAATACACGCAGGACCACATAGATACTATTTCAACTCTCAAAGAGCTTATAGTCAAATCAAGACAGGCAGACATGTAAGTAAGCAAGAGATACACAAATTTACCAAAACTTGTGAGAATGCATGAGCGGAAATCAATGAGTTTCACAAAGAAGGGAGTGGTAAGTTCTCTCTTCCATGTACAGTGGCCTACCAAGAGCACCATATTCCAAAGAGAGAAGAAGATACTTAAACATATTTTCCCTCTGTGAGACAGCAATCTCTGGGCTACATCCTACTAAGAATCCTTGTATGTAGACCATTTGATTGGTATCCTCTTCTATGTTTGTGGTTTTTTAATAGCTATTGTAGGATTCATATTAATGGCTTGAATATGTTCCTGAAAAACTATATTATTGAATTTTAGACAATTAAGAATGTTCCAATGGGTAAAGTATTGAATGCCAACCAGTATTCAATATAATAAGTAGCTCAATGTAGCATCTCAGTTATATAGCTTTGGGACTCTTTCTGATATATCTATATCTATACCTATACCTATATCTATAACTATATCTATACCTAAAACTGTATCTATACCTATACCTATATCTATATCCATATCTATATCTATACCTATACCTATGCCTATATCTATGTCTATATCTATCTATGAAGAGGCACCTCATATTTTGAAGAGAATATGGGTGATGAGATGAGAGAGATCACAAATGCTTTCTTCCACCACCACATTCCAGGTTATTTGTTTTGAGCCTGGTCTCTGAGATACCTTCCAGGTGACCAAAATAATTCTATTGTCTCTCTGACATGGTTTGGTGTTGCTAACAATTAAACCCCAACTGTAAAGCAGCTTTACCAGAGCTCTGCAGTGTCACATTACAGAGAACAGATGTCGAAAGAAAGGTTCACTAACTTAAAGTGACTTAATAAATAGAACACTCAGGTGTGTCTGTGACCACCAGAGGAGAAGGAGAAATTGTATTTTTTACAGTTGAGTGATATCAACAACAGACTCTTCCCTTGATATGCCAACAGAGAAATTTTGTTAGCAGTATTCTGTGAACAAAACACTTAAGAGAATGTATGTATACAATAGTTAAAAAAAAGGGGGTTACTGACGCAGATGCCAATTTGGTGGGGCATATGGAACATTTACACTTGCCTTTTTCTTTCTTGCTTGCTACAGCTGGTGCTGATTTAGTATGTGAAATTTTACTAGCAGGAGTGCTAATCAAGACCGAGATTCTGTAAGGATTTAGTCATTTATGTAGGGGAAACTACGGGTATCATTAAAAAGTAGAAGATCATCTTATGGAAAAGCATGACCGTTATCAACCTCATTTTTAAACTAAACAGACACAATGGTACTGTAAGTATCGCTTTAGCAGCTGAAAAAGTCAGAATGTGTTCCGGATAATGTTCGCAGAGGAGCGCACCCGCGGTGTGCAGTGGTGGTGGAGACACGTTCAAGTTCGGTGGTGTCAGAGCAACGCAGAGGGCTGAGCAATTTCACAGTGAGTTGCTTGACTTCTGTGTATGCAGTGGTTCAGAAAAACTGCCTTTTGGAAACATTAGATTTTTAAGAAACACAATTTAATTGTGATGATATAGAAGGTGAATGCATTTCCCTGAATCATCTGGGGGCAGTCTCGGGAAGTGGAGAAGTGGGAGGACTTTGATGTGTCCCCCCCCCCCTTATATTTTTGAACAAAGAATTTTGCATTGTGAGGCCAAATTGCATACGATAATCCCAGCAATCATACAAGGGTTGAGGAAGAATTAAATTTAAAAAAAAAATCTTTCCCAAGTGGCAACAATAGCATTGCGGGTACATTAAATATGTTGTACAGGTGGCTTGGTGGAGTTGGGGACCTGCACAGCAGCCACAAGACATCTGCTGCCTGAGGAAACCCGCAATGTGGCAAAGTGGCGTTTGTAGCTCCCTGTGGAAGGGTGCCAGCTGCCCAGGGCTTCGCTTCTACAGATGAACGGAGCCTTGTTGGAGCTTCAGATGAAGCGGTGCATCATTCCCACTCTCCTCTCGGCGCCAATTAAAGGACCAGGAAGGCCTGCAGTGAAAAGCCAGTTAGATGTTGGGCGAGTCGTAGTACCTCTTTCTAATGTTCCCAAGGGCTTTGTCCATCAGTGTGACAACACGCACCGGCCTGCAATCAGACCACTTTTATTCTATTTCCATGTTCAATTTCTGTGACTCGCTGGAAGTTTTATTATTTTCATGATGTATGTCTTCAGTGTTCTCCGAAGAGATATTTGAAAAATCAAGTTTGCTAAAATGCAAGTGACAAAATATTTCATTTTAAAATAATTAATGGTTATACATGTTTTAGGTGGTTGGTTTAATTGTTTTAGGACATTTTGACATAAATATGGCACCTTTAAAAGCAGAATACCTATTACAAGTAACTATTTTAACTAATTAAAATGTAGTTATTGAGTATTAGTGCACACCAACCTCTATGTTAAATGCAATCTACAGCTCATGCCTGGCCGGTGTGGCTCAGTGGTTGAGTGTTGACCCATGCTCTAAGAGGTCACTGGTTCGATTCCCGGTCAGGACACATGCCCAGGTTGTGGGCTCGATCCCCAGTAGGGGGCCTGCAGGAGGCGGCCAATCGATGTTCTCTCATTGATGTTTCTCTCTCTCTCTCCTTCTCCCTTTCTCTCTAACATCAATAAAGGAAAAAAATAAATAAATAAACAAGTAAAAACAATCTATAGCTCTTGCTCAGAATCTAGAATATTAATTGTAAATCTTAATGATTTTATTTACTCAGGCTTTAATAACATTTTTACTATAAACATGACCATCTGGACTATCTGATTAAAACTGGAAAAGTTGAAGACCTATTCTTAAATACATGAAGGAAAAAAGATGAGTAGGTTTACACTGAAGTGTCAAATTTAAAAACAACCAATACAAACTTTTTCCCTTCCTTCAAAAATCCCTTCCATCTACAATAAATGCCTAAGAAATGAAGTTTCAAGAAAGAAAAAGAAAGGGCAGCCAGTTAATGGGGTATTTGGTTGCTTAAGCACATGAAAGAATAATATAATTCCTTTTAAAAGGCAAAAATTTAGACAGGGTAAAAATGAATATTTTCAGTCATTTGTTTACACATACACAATTTAAACTGTAATGATTTCTAAGCCCTAATAATTTTTCTTTAGAAATTTTGTTAGGCTATGAGGAAGGAAAGAACTTGTTTCTGAAGTTGCACCTAATGAATATTGTTCGAGAATTTCCTCAGTGAGGCAATCATTTATGTAGAAACATTTGTGATAGGTTCTAGGGGGCGAATACCCATTCTTTCTCCTTCAAACTATCTTAAATTTGCCCCTAATAATTTATTATGTTGTCATACTTATGAGTATGACAACATAATAACTAAAACTAAAATGCCTTATTGGAAAAAGAAACAGGTATTCACTCTTTAACTCTATCAGGGTTAGCCAGCTGAAGCATAAATTAGGATGGTCTACAGGCTGTTACTGGTGACAGCAAACATATGGCAAATTTGAACTGTCTGCAGGTCAACTTTTACTTTTGCTTTCCAAATGTCTGTCAGTCATTGTTAGCATCTAAACACATGTGTTAATGGGTGTAACTCAACAATGTGAAATCGTTCAGCAAATTCATGGAGCAAGGGGATTTTTGTGCATCGTTGTGTCTCATGTACAACTTTCCTTGATAGCAGTCTTGCAAAGTATTATCCAGAAGAAAACAAGCCCTTTGGAGAGTGCCAGCACCTTTTTTTTTGTTCAGTTAGGAAGATACATAATCATAGGCTGTGTGTGTGTGTGCTTGTGTGTGTATATATGTTCATGGGTGTGCTTGTGAATGTGTTTATAAGAACCGGTAATCGCTCAGATTGGTACATTTGTCAGTATTATGACTGTTCCTATTTCTGTGATTGTACCTTTCACTGCAGCAATAGAAAGCCATCCTTTAATTTTTCTCCTAGCAGAGTATCCTTGCTTTCTAAAGCCAGTAATGTTTGTGGCACTGGAGACCAACGACACTGTAAGCATATGTATTCTTTTTGCCAGAAATAGTAATATCAGGAGCAAGAGACCATAGTTGGAATGAACAATGAAGTGGAGTTCCTGGGACAGATGGAGAGCAGGATATAGACCAAGAGGTGAGAGATGAACAGAAGAGAGGATTTGAAATACGAGAGTCTTGAAACTCACAAACCACCAAGCATCCAAAGGGAGAAAGGCACTACACTCAACAACTTTTCCTGAACGTCTGTAAGGAGATGCATGTACCACAAGCAGCTGGAGCTGCCTTAATTTTGAAAAATTTCATTCAGAACAACTTTAATTCTGGCCCTGAAGTGATTATGGAGTTAAATATTGGAAGACAGAAATGATGCTCATTCTTCCAGGGCCAGGAGAATTTTGATCACATTAAAAATCACTAGTCACCCTGGCCAGTTTGGCTCAGCGGTTAGGGCGTTGGTTCTTGGACCAAAGAGTCACGGTTTGATTCCGGTCAAGGGCACGTACCTTGGTTTCAGTTCAGTCCCCGGCCCTTGTCGGGGTAGTGTGGGGGGCAGCCAATCAATGTCTCTCCCCCCAATTCTGTCTGAAATCTCTCTCTCCCTCTCTCTTCCTCTCTTTCTAAAATCAATAAAGAAGAAAAAAAAAAAAAGAGAGAGAGAGAAAATAAATGGAAAAAATATCCTCGGGTGAGGATTAAAAAAAGCACATCAAATAAAAGTCTGAAGAAGTCGTTTCAACTCAGTTGAATCACCAAAAGAAAAATTGGTCTTGACTCAGTTTCAGAAGGATATGTTGACATTACCTTCATCTTCACTCTAAGGGATCTATTGCTTCAGCCATTTAAAAATGGACTGTTATTGTCCCTATCGACTTTTCATGAACAATTTTTCATTTATGTCAAGCTTTGTGCATTCCAAAGTACTTTTGCACATGTATCTCATAAACTGATGCATTTAGATTAGATTTTTTAAATCTTCATATTACAAATTTAAAAGGGAAAATATTTTAGAACATCATTAACATCCCAAAGATATGAAAATAGTTAGAAACAATCCAAATTCCCAACATATCATGTTCTTGGTTTTCCAAAGATTGACTTCATTTCATTTCCTTTGTGGATTAAGATTGCATCTTAATGTGTTAAACTGAGCCTGATATTCCCATTACAATAAAGTCAGGTAGATATAGATTTTAATTCTATATCTGTCACTTAATTACTCTTTCTTAGCTAATTTTCCTCATACTTAAAATCAGGAATGATGATTCTTATCTTGAACTGCTACAGTGGTGTGCTGGTAAATGTTTAACTTGACTATCCACCTTGCTACCTTTCCCCTCCCCTCCCCCGCCATACCTGAGAAAAGGACCTGGTGTGTAGCATTTATCAGTTTTCATGATGTAAATACTCCAACCATGGACAATTTCAAGCTGCCAACATGACATCACTAAATACTGAGTTGGTAAGAGATGTGAATAATCAACTCTTTGGGGTTAACAGGAGACAGCTCCAGCACACCACTGCATAGCTTTAAATCGAGGGTTTGATTTCATGGGATTGTTCTTCTGTATTACTATAATTCGTGACAGTAAGGATATTTTAAGAAAAATAGTTTAGTGGATGCTGTTGGCGCCATGCTGTTGGATCCCTTGCATGCCGTGATATATCCATTTATCCATTCCAACTTAAGACACTTGAAAGTACAAGTGATCTTAGGAAGTAATTGGAAGGATGACATTCTGAAGTTGGATTCTTTGTTGGCTAGATGGCAATGAGCACCTCATCACTGATGGTAGGGGGACTATAGATCATCCCAGTTATACTGTGGCAATGCCATTGCTGAGACTCATCTGTGATGAGTTGAGATGGAGTACAGATAGAAGGAATGTCATAAATGGTGTAACATCTCAGGTATTTAAGAGATATGGGGAAAATAGTAACTATAAGAACTGTAGAACTGGATGGCTATTGCTAAGTGCTATTGATTCAATGAAGAGAGGAAATGACAGGCTCAGATCTATTAAACAACAAAGCATTAGTCAGAAGGTCTCCTTGTAAGCATTTGAGGTTCTCATCTTCTGTAGTTGAAGGACAGACACAACTAACAATCAGGCAAATGTTGGTCACCCTATACTTATTTATAAAAGTGGCTGAATCTTGAAGATGGCTGAATTCTTAGACTAGACAAGTCTTCTGTGTCAAAGTTAAGCCCTGAGAAGGGTAAATGGAATCCTGAGACGTGGGCAGGGACTTCTGGGTAAATGTGCCTGAGAATCTTGAATCTGCCAATTACTCTGAAACCTCTGGTTCTGTAGAAGTAGCTTACTCCTTATTGGAAGTTAAAGATTCTCCTCTTGCTTAAAGACTATGAAGAGATCTCTAACAAGATAGGTCCCTTGTAAGATAATGTTTTCCCTTCTCAGGTTTTCCCTCATTCTTCCTTTGAGAACGGCCTATCAGGATGTTGGATCAAGTGGAGGGAAAATAAAGGTGGATCCAGTGGAGGGAGATAAGGCTAATCAAGGGAGAATTTGTTGATATTGGGCATTCTCCCATGACATAGCATTTAATACTCTGGCAAGGGCCTGAAGGACAGTTGTATTATGCTGCTGGAATTGTTTGGGAAGCTGGGTAAAAGCAATGGTCTACAATAAATGAAGCAGAAATCCTAAAACTTCCATGGAGTACGGTGGAAAAAACCATGGAGGAAAGGATCTCCAAGGCTCAGAGGAGGAGGCATGCCATAATGAGTCTACCACATGAGGCTAAAAACCCTATTGAGTGGCCAAGTTCCTCACAAGGTCCTGGAGGACATTCAGTTTACCAAGGAAATAAAAAATATGTATTGATGGTAGTGATGGAAACACCAGGGTCCTTAAGAAGTCTGTGGTAGAATGTACTCTGTAGACTGGGGCTAATGGTAAGAGATGCTTTAAGAGAACTGAGCTCCTTAGTAGCACTGGGAATGACAGAATCCATGAAAAACAGAGGCGAGGTAGCTACACTATACTCAGAAGCAAGATGACTCACTTACCATGATGAGTAATAGATCATAATGACAGGCAGAAGAGACTGACCCTTAGGAATCTATGCAGATGGCTCACAGAACATGGATGGGATTCCTAGAAGCAAGGCAGATGGGTATCCAACAACACCTTGCATTTCTTGCCACTCAGAGAGAATCACAAGATTTGGTAGGCCTCTTTGGGTTGGAGGGCAGCGGATCCTGTACTTGGGAATACTGCTACAACCCATTTCTTGGGTGACAGAGAAAGATTTTAGCTTTGAGTGGGACTTAGGCTTTAGTGCAAGCAGGCCTTCTCCTTGGCCCAATGACACAACTGGTTTATGATACTAGAAGGATCTACAGAAGAGAAAAGAAGACATCGTGTGGAGCCCTTGGCAAGTTCTAATAGGAAGAGGCCCTAGGGTTTTTGATCAAGGTCGGATAATCTGTAGCAGAGAACTAATTGCCATTTGAAAAGCAATGGCTGACATTCTTCTGGGCCATGGTAGAAATAAGTATCTCACCTTGGGACATCCAGTGAGTGATCATGTAACCAGAATTTCTCATGATGACTGAATATTGTCAGACCCTGGACAGTAATAACCCTTGAGGACATCAACAAGTTACTTGCTGGCAATTTTCTACTATGGAAAGGACTGTGTTTCATCTTGACTGGATCTACTCATGCTCCAGGTATGGGTTTGCCTTTTCTGCTTGCAGATCGTTGGCCCGCCCCACTGTTGAGGGTCCACTGAATGTCTGATCTACCAACAGGCAATCCTGCATAACATTATCTTGAACCAAGGGACTACTTTGCAGCAAATGAGTTGTGGCAGTTGGTATTTTATCATGGAATATACTGAATGGCTTCTTGAAGGTACAGACATAGCTGGGGGCTGGCTTAAAGATAACACACTAAAGGAACAAGCTGCTGTCCTTTAGGATGTACAATGCAACTAAAAGTAAGGTCATTATATGGTACTGTGGCCTCAATATGTAAAATACATGGGCCTGGTAATTTAGGGGTGGAAGTAGGAGTAGTCCTCTTCCTTGTAACTCCTAGTATCCCAGTTGATGAATTTATACTTCTTATTCCTTCAACACTGGGCTAAGTAGGTCTTGAGGCACTGGTTCTCACGTAAGGATGCTTCCATGGGGGGATCATAGTAAGATCCAATAAACTCAAAGTCATGGCTGTTGTCCCATCACTTTGAGCTCTCCTTATAATTGGCCATGATTATCATAAAAAAGTAGGGCTGCTGCTGTGTAATGGGGAACATGTGTGCCTCTCCTGCTCATTTTAACTTGTACTTGTGAAGAGCAAGTACAGTAACTATAGCTTAAAAAGGATGTGTAAACAGATACCAGCAATGAGATTCTAGGTTAAACCGCCAGGCAAGTCATCTGGACCAGCCAGAATGCTAAGAAGCCTGAAACACCAATTAGGAAGAATATATGCACCCCTATTTCATAGTAGCACTATTTACAATAGCTAAGATCTGGAAACAGCCCAAGGGCCCATCAGTAGAAGAGTAGATAAAAAAGCTGTGATACATTTACACAATGGAATACTATGCAGCTGTAAGAAAAAAAGATCTCTTACCCTTTGAGACAGCATGGAGGAACATGGAGAATATTATCCTAAGCAAGATATGCTAGCTGGAGAAAGACAAGTATCACATGATCTCACTTATTTGTGGAATATAATGAACAAAATAAGCTGTCAAACAAAATAGATCCAGAGTCATGGAATCAGGAAACAGACTGACAAACCTCCGAGGGAAGGGGAAGGGGTGTGGGTGGGAAGAGGAAGAGATAAACCAAAGAACTTATATGCATAAGTGTTGTGAAGGTAGGGGGTGGCGGGAGTGGGGAGGGGGTGTCAATTGGGGAAAAAAGGAGGGGAATCTGTAATACTTTCAACAATAAAGATAAGTAAAAAAAAAGAAAGAAAGAAAGAAGGAAAGAAAGAAAGAAAGAAAGAAAGAAAGAAAGAAAGAAAGAAAGAAAGAAAGAAAGAAAGAAAGAAGATTCTAACATGAGTGAGAAGGAGAGGGTGATATCAGTTATTACCTCAGAGTCAATGGAGCTATAGTTTGTCCCACTAACCTTCTTCTTGTAAGTTTCCTGGAAATTCTGACAAACCAGAATCCTGAAAGAGGCTGTGCCTGGATGGAAACACTTAGTCATCCATGGAAATGATATTGTCTACTATAAAGGATTTTTACCAACTCTCTTCTGTGCGGTGTCTATGGTTTTTGATAGACCTCTGACAAATCATTTAGTACAAACTTGAAGTGTGTGAGTGCATGCATGAGTGCTTGCATGTGTGTGTCTGTATGTTTTATACATGATGATGTTTGCAACCTTAATAACTGTTCAGTGATAATAACCAAGGTTGTTGGAGTAGGTCATGAATTGTGCCAGCTGGCTCTCCTACACATTCATGCCATCCAACCTCAGCTGGACCCTCACTGCTGTTCAGCAGTCTTTTTGTCTCTAGCTTTTCTCCCTATTGTATTCCCCACAGCTGCTATTCCACCCCCTTTCCCTTCTCCTCAAGTCCAGAAAAATATTCCTGTACATTTCATACCAGCGGATGACCTCCAAACATACTTTACAGTGGTTGAAGCTGTTCTGATCCAAACTCTAACTTCTTAATCCTCACTTGGCTTTGGGAACATTGTTCTCTTCTGGGTCTCTCTGTTCATTGCGTACTCCTATTCTACCTCCCACACTTCAAACAGAGCTTCCCTACCGTTCTCTTTGGTCACATCACCATCCTAATAACAAGCCATGCACAAAACACATCACCATTCTCTCATCTCTTCTGTCAGTTATGTGTTCACAAAGTTTCTCTTTCAAATCTGCATTTGATTGGCATTGACCAGGCTAGAACCTCCTGTTCTCCCTCCCACACAGTAGTAGCAGCCATCAGTATCTCTTCTATATGTCCACCAGAATAATCATTCTAAAACATGGATTTGATCCATTTTCCTACTCAGACGTTTTGTTTTGATATTTTACTGTGAATAAAATAAAATGTTTTGTATCTTATTGTGAATACAATACTTTATATTGTAAATATAGCATACAAAAAGTGTATATAATATGTAAGGAGCATTTTGCAAATAATATAATGATCACTGCTCACAAGTCAGTGTAAGAAATAAGATGCTGCCTTTGGTTCTGAAAGCCCATGTTTATGAGTTCCTGTTCTGCTCCATCCCCTACCTCTGCCCCACATGCAACCACTATCCTGAATTATGTTCATTATCCCCTTGTTTTGTTTTGTTTAGTTTTTTTTTTCTCTATTGATTTTAGAGAGAGAGGAAGGGAGAAAGAGAGAGAGATGGAAACATTGATGAGAGAGAACATCGATTGGCCGCCTCCTGCATGCCCCCACTGGGTAATGGGCCCACAACCTGGGCATGTGCCCTGACCGGGAATTGAACCGGCGACCTCTTGGTGCATGGATCGATGCTCAACTAGTGAGCCACACCAGCCGGGCACCTTTGTTTTTTTTTTAAAGTTTGCCATATGTGGCCTGGCTGGTGCGGCTCAGTGGTTGAGCATCAACCCATGCATCAAGAGGTCGCCAATTCAATTCCTGGTCAGGGCACATGCCCAGGTTGTGGGCCTGGGCCCCAGTGCGGGGCATGCAGGAGGCGGCCAATTGATATTCTCTCTCATCGATGTTTCTATCTCTCTCTCCTTTTCCCTTCCTCTCTCTCTAAAATCAATAAAGAAAATTTATTAAAAAAAAATAAAGTTTGCTATATATGTTTATATATTAATCTACCTGGAGGTTGTATACGTATATATTTATATAAAATATGTATCTCTATGTTGTTTTATTTTGCCTGCTTTTAAACTGTATACATAAAAGAAATGATAATATATTATTTTAAAATGATATTTTCACTCATATTCTGTCTTTGGGTTTGCAATTTGTGTTTCACTGCTGCATAGTACTCCATTTCAAGAATGCATTCAACTTATTTTTTTATTCTACTGTTGTTGGATATTTGGATTGATTTGTCATTACCAAAAAGCATTGCTGTAATTTTTCTTGTGTATCTTTCTTCATGTTCATGCATGCAAAAGTTTCGCCAGGATGTATACCTGGAAGTGACATGGTTGGGTATGCACAACTTCACGTTCGCCAAGCAATTCCAAATTCTTTTCTAAAGTCATTTTGCCAGTACATCAGCAGTGTGTGAAAAGTTTCTTTAGTTTACATATTACTAATACCTGGCATTTTCAGACTTCACTCTCTTACCACAAAGGAACAGTTTTTTTTTTTTGTTTTTTTTTTCACCAAGTCATGTTCTGGTTGTTATATATTCTTAATTGGATTCTGGAGTTTTGCAAAAGCTCATTCTGACAGTTTTTGTCCACTCATTACTTGCTTTTGGGAAGGGATGAAGCCCTGTAGTTCCCATTCCACCGCTTTTGGTGCTATCATTGCTCTGTAGACTGTTTTTGGCTCTTCGTTTTCCTGTGTCCATTTTAGAATCAATCTGTTAATTTTCATAAATAATCTGGTGGGGTTTCCCCCCCAATTAACCTTTTTATTTTGAAATAATTGTAGATTGACATGCAGAAATAATACAAAGATCTTATGTATCTTTTACTCAGTTTTCCCCAAAGGTAACATCTTGCAAAAGTATAGTAAAATATCACAACCAGGAAATTGACATTGAAATAGTCAAGATACAACATCTCATTACCACCGAGATCACTCATGTGGCCCTCTTACAGCCACACTCACTTCCCTTTCGTTTTCACCTCTTCCTTAGCCCCTGGTGACCACTGATCTGTTTTCCATTTCTGTAATTTTGTCATTTCAAGAGTGTTATATAAATGGAGTTATACAGTATATTACTTTGGGGATTTTTTATTTCTTACTTAGTATAATTCTCTGGAGATTCATCAGAGCTGATCCATGTATCAAGAGTTTATTTATCTTTTATTGTTCAGTAGTATTTATTTTGTATTATAGATGTATCATCGTTTCTTTAACATTCACCCACTGAAGGACATCATGTGAACGTAGTCTTCATTTCTCTGGTAAAAATACCCAGCAGGGCATTTGCTGGATTGTATGGTAATTGCATATTTAGTTTCTTAAGAAACTGTCAAACAGTTTTCCAGAGTGCACAACAATTTTCCACTAGATTTCTTCAGACACCACTACAGTAGGGGCAGAGGGATGTCAAGTTATTGCCAAGTGTCGATGGAAGTCCAGCCCCCACATGGTCTGCATTGTCAGCACAGTGAAGAAATCTTGTCTAGCCAGTGTGATGAATGAAGGTCCTGGCCTTTTCTGATGGTCACTGATCCTTCCTTGACACCAACCCAGCAGAGTGTCGGGTACTCAGTACAGCCTGGCAAAGTGGAAGTCCATGATCTTAGCTTGGCTCTTGCTGGTGGGGTAGGGGTGGAGTCACAGTTTTTTTCTGTGTTGTTTGGCTGGCATAGGGCTGTTATTTCTCAAAGTTTTCTGTCTTGCTAGGATGCCCCCTTCTTTGTCTTTTGGCTAGAGAAAGTAGGCTTTTGGAAGATTTTATGGTCTGTGATTATTTGCATTTCTGGTTGCTGGCTCATTCAGTTTCAAGTTCAGATATAAGAGCAAATTGAGAACCAGGGAACTCACCACCATGTCATCCCTCAGGTACTGTGGCCTTTGACCAGTTGGTCTTCTTTCCACCTTTCAGAGAATTCTTATATTTGCTTATATATAATTTTTAGAGTTTTAAGTTGTACTCAGAGCATTAGTGAACAGTGTATCCACTCCATTTTACTGGAAGTGGAAGTCCTTCTGGTTGGGTTTTGATATCAATTGCATTGAATCTAAAAACCAATTTGGTGAACCAACATCATCTTTATGTTAGTAAGATCATTTATCCACGAACACAGTATATCTTTGCAGTTAAGCTTTTTAAGCTTTTCTTGATTTCTTTCAATAAAGTGTTATAATTTTCTGCCAAAGATCTTTCATATTTTATTTGATTTATTTCTTAGCTACATTATGTTTTTAGATACTATTATAAATAGCATTTTTAAAATTATACATTCTTATCTTGTGTTGAAATGTATAGCATGCCATTAACTTTGTGTTCCACTTGTATATATTTACTTGATTAAAATGTTTATATGTTCCATTAATTTGTCTTTAGATTTTGAGATGTGGAGAGTTATATTGATTGTGAACTGTGCTAAGGGTTTTATCCCAAATAGTTGTCACATTATATTGAATACTTTTGTTGTATCTAATGGAAATAGAAAATTGATTTTAATTTTTTTCTTTAATGTTTTAGTATAATAAAGTAATTTCATAATTTCCTAATGTTGAAACTTTGCATTTATGGAATAATCACAATTTGTTAATAATGGTTTATCTTTTTCATATATCCCTAGATTTAGTTTGTTAATATCATTTTTCATTGGAGATTAGCCTATAATTTTCTGTCTCAAACTGACTATGGTTTTGGTATAAAGAATATGTTAGTCTTACCAAATATGTTATAGAGCATTTCTTCTTTTGCTCCTCTCTGAAAGAGTGAAATAATCTATTCCTTGACTGCTCTGTACAATGCATCAAAAGAACTATTTCAAGAAAGTGTTTTCCCTTGGGAAAAATTTTAAATTAGGCTTCCAGTGTTTTGAAAGAATTCTAAGGTGATTCAGATTTTTCTATGTGTTCCTAAATATTTTTAGTTACAAATTTTTCTAGAAATGTTTCCATTTCACTGATTCATTCAAATTTACGGTAATAAAGTGAATATAATGTTCTCCTACCATCCTTGTAGTATGTGCTGCATCACTAATTAAGTCCCCTTTTTGTTCCTCACTTTGTATATTTTGTATTCTCCTCTCTCTTTTTGTTGATTTCTAGTCAGAGATTTCCTCCTTATTAGTCTCATCATAGAACTAACTTTTGGTTGTATTGATGCTCCATATTACATCTTTAATTTTCATTTAGTTATTTTCTGTTATATTTTATTGTCTCTTCCCATTTACCTTGTTGTGTTGATGTCCACTTCTGCTTTGGCCTCAGGTTTGTATCCCATCACTAAAGCATGACTCATCGAAACCCAACTGCTAGGTCAGCAGAAATGAGCAGATACCCAGGGCAAAAATCCCTTCCAAATGTCTTCACTTCTTGGATTCCTTGTGATTGATTCCTCGGGAGCCCCTTATTATTACAACAGCTCATCCAGACATTACAAAAAGATCTTGTTTTTTTGTTTACCTTTTTAAGGTGTACTTTCCTGAAGAGCTTTCTCAGAAACGACTCTGCCTTGTACTGTAGTTCTCAGACACGCTCCATGGCTCCTACTGTCTAAAAACAGTGTCCAAATTCCTTAGCATAATTTTCTAAGGGATATGACCTCAACCTATCTTTCATGGTTTTATTTATTGCCAGGTGATTTCCTTTTCCATATGGAAACATCTTTTTAATTCTCCTAGACCCAGATCAATGCCATTTATTAGTGATAACTTCCTAATTTCTCAGTCCTTTGAACACATACGCACTTTGTTCTATAACATTACTAACAGGCTGTACTGTTCAATGTTTGATAAAGAAATGAAATTATGCCCACCTCTCTTGCTGGATTTTGAGTTCATTGAGGTAAGACCTGTATCTGACACAGAGTAGTCATTCACTCAGTGTTTGTGGAATGAATGAGTATAATTTTGGATCTCTCGTCTCACTTAACATTTATTTTCTCCCCTGTCCCACCTTTGATACTCTGGCTATAAAAACAATTACCAACAAAGTAAAAAGACTCAATAGCCACTAAGATTTTTCTTTTCTGCAGATTCAAACACCTGTGGCCCAGCTCTTAAAAGGTATTAACCAAATTACACCAAGCATTTTGGTTGTACCTTTGGGTTCCGGAGTCTAATTGCTTGTAATGAAACACTAGAGTCATAATTTGATGGTCTGTAGGTTTCTCAGCTGTTTCTCTCTATGAGAAAATATATAATGGTATATTTTGCACGTGACTGTCTATATTTTGTATGCAACACATCAGTGTTGTGTAAATTTTTGTGAACAATTTCTATTATCTTTGAAACCACAGAGACAACAAACAGCTATAATTAGAGCCCGAAGAAGCTATAGTGTTTCAAATATGCCTACAGTAGTGGTATTACAATGAAAAGGTTCTGTTTGCCTGCAGCTTTCACTGTGCTCAGTGACATCACAATTATACTAAATTTTAACAGAAACTTCTGTCCTTAAATAGAAACAGCTTGTTTGAAAATCTCAGAGTGTTCTTTCTTCTGAATTCTTTGATTCTTCACCGAATAAAAGTGGGAGAAATGGTAACTATCGTGGCATAACTTTATTCTTTGTTACTTCCCGGCTGGTTTTTACTATCATGGAGTAATAGGTATTCTACTTTGCTCCACATGGGGAATGACTGCACATTATTTAAAACTTCTTTCTGTGCATCTGCTACTTGTCAACTCATGATCTTCTGATCCTTGAAGATTTGACAACCCTGTGATTTGCTGTAATGGAATTACTGAAAAGTTATCAACAAAGACGTTGCAATGTAAGAATGCAAAGTAAGTCCTTAGATGTTTAGAGGAAAACGAACTTCAAAAGGAGAGTAGTGGCCGCAAAGAAATACCTGAATCAGACAATTTCTGGTGCGGTCCTGCATGTCTTTAATTTTGTCAACTGGAAGAGAGGATGTTTACGTTGCCTTCCCTTTTCCTTGGCTGTGACTTTTCTGTCTGTAGCTTATTCATCATCAACACCTCATGCGGGACTGAATACTCAGACTGGGAAAGCCGAATCAAAGGAACACTGCCTGGAATTCGAAAAGCTGTGTTTCCTGACATTTCTGCCACTGACTGTGGCAGAAACATTGGATCAATCTTTCAAGTTTTCTGGGCCTTTACTTCTTTATCTGTAAAATTTAAGTTGTAGGTTGGAGCAGTGATCCTCAAAGTATGGTCCCTGCACCAGTCATATTAGCATGGCTTGGGAACTGGTTTAAAAAAGCAAATTCTGGGGCCGCACAGCAGACCACTGATTCAGAAACTCAGTGGGTGGAACCCAGCAATCTGAGTTTAACAAGCCCCGCAGGTGATTCTAATGCACACAAAACTTTGAAAACCTGTGGGTTAGATGAACTTTAAATAATTGCCAACCCTAAACTTCCATGAATCTCTATGAATTTAAGGGTAATTTAAGCCTAAATTGGATGTAAAGTAGGCATATTCTTCTGCTTGTAATTAAATTTAAAATTTGGATTCCAAATACAGATTTAGAAGCGTATGGAAGAAAAATAGAAAAAGAATGTTGAAAGTGTTGTCCAAAAACACATAATTACTCCGAAACTGTTTTTGAATATCAGCATCTGTAGACTTTGCCTCCATTTGACACTGCAAAATGAACTTGGTGCTTCTGTCATACACGTATCTTGAATATTTCCACAGAATGATCTCCACTGCTTAGTGGCTGTGATTTCAGAAATAATAATTTAAAATTATTCAGATTTAGTGTAATTCATTTCTTATACTTACGGAGGATAACAGTTGATAATCAGTCTGACATAAGTGTACACATTATTAAAATTTTTTTTATTGAATATTTGGGCCCTTGGTCTCCCATAGAGGGAGATGTCCTTGTATTTAACTACTTCTGCACTTTATTTAGAATATGTTTCACTTACCTGTCTGGCTCCATTTAAAAAAAAATAATGTAGAAGAGGTTTTGGTAGTGATTTTGATTTTCTAGGATTGGTATAATGAAATTATCCAAAGCTTTATGCTTTCCAAGGTTGCTGAAGGAAGGAGTTGGAGAATCTTTGATTTTAGTCTAAATAAGTTAATAAATATAAATATGCAACAGAGAACATAGAAAATACTTTTTAAAATAAAAAATACAGTATTATAGTAAATTTAGAAAGTAAAATGAGAACTGGGGAAAGAGAGAGGGAGAATTGTTTTTTATTTTGTATTGATGAGCAAGACAGACTCTGAAGACCTGGTATCAATAAAGAGCAGCCGGGTTTCTGCTTTTCTTAAGAGAAGCCAACGTTAACCCAAAGACAGGAAGATGTGAGTATATATCACATTTCAGGTAACTATTTTCATGACCCATTATTAGAAGCCCATGAAAAGTTAGGTAAAACATTAATTGGTTTTATTTATTTTCTTTGCAACTAGAAATAACCAAAAGAGTCAAACTAAAAACATTAAGAAATACATTTCTATTACAAAATCAAATGAAGTATAAAGGACGTTTTGAGAAGTTAGTCATTCAACAAATATTTATTGAACACCTACTATGTACTAGACACTGTCCTTGAAACTGGGGCTAGAACAATGGATACAACCTCTATACACCTTGCTTACTAGAGATTAGTATCTAGTGAGAAAGACCAACATAAAAAAGAAATATGCAAATTATGATTAATAATAAAGTGCAATAAGATATAAAAAGAGATGTATAGACTGCAGTCATAATACATAATTTAAACAGACTAGTCTGGGGATCAAGGAAGACTGTGGTGTAAGGTTTAATAATGGTTGGAGAATGGAAGGTTAGAGGCAAAGTAATGAGAAAACCCAGTTAGGCGGCCACTGTAGTCATCCAGGTAATGTCTCCTGCCACCGTGGAACATGGTTGCAATGTAAAACTTGTGCATCAAGTACCAAGAATGAATAACAGAAACGTGCACAACTTTTGCTCAGGTTTTCGGTCATTGCATAACAAATCATCTCGAAATTTAGCGGCTAATGACACAAATTTATTATGATGTCCCACAGTTCTATGAGTTGGCTTAGCGGTTGATTCTCACTTAGAGTTTCTCTTGTGGTTGTGGAAATCCAGTAGCAGGTATTTGAGTCATCTGAATAAGCAACCAAGATGACCTTTTTTCACACATGCCTCTCTGTGGCCATGAGGGTAGCCTGAACTTCTTACATGATGGCTCAGAGCTCCAAAAGACAGAGAATCAAAACTTCTAGTCTCTTTAAAGGGCTCCTTACTTGAAACTTGGCATAGCATCATTTTCACTGTATTCAATTGGTTGGAACTTTCACAGGCCAGTTCAGTTTTAAATTGGTCAAAGAAAAGCTCCACATATTGATAGAAGGTGTCATAAGCAATGACAAGATGATCAAGATTACTCCTCAATTTTTGCCTTTTGTTATTAGGCCCTGCAGAGTCCCCTTCCACACTCGGTAGGGATGACCCTGTGCAACCATAATGATATTGTGGAAATGATGGTCTGCGGCTTCTCAGTCTAAGTCATTGTGGATTCTACCTCGTCCTTTTGGATCACTTTCTTTAGGGAAAGCTAGCTTCCATATTTAGCAGCCTTCTGGAGAGGACCACATGGAGAGAAACTGAGGCCACTATCAACAGCCAGCACGAACTTGCCAGCCATGTGAGTGAGCCACCGTGGGTGTGGATCATCCAGCCTCAGTCAAGCCATCAGATGATTGCAACCTGAGTCTTTATTTTGAATGCAACCTCATGGGAGACCTCAAGCCTGAATACCCATCTAAGTGGCTCCTGACCCTGACCCTTACCCACAAAAACTTAGTGATGTAATAAACATCAATTACTTTTTAAAATTGTTAAGTTTTGGGGTAATTTGTTATGTATCAAAGATAAACAAGTTTTTCTCCCCTAAATATTTTAAAGAAATATTAATTAAAAACCACAATTGAGCAACAAAGTTAAATATGCATTCCTAAAACCAATGCTTAGAAATTCAGAAGTAGTCATATAACTGAAATCATTATTCCTGTGTTTTATAGTTCACGTTTTCCCTCATCTTTGACATTTTAAAGAAGATATTTAAGAAAATGAACCTTAACCATATTTTATTAATACGATTTTGGCATAATGAATGTTTCTATATATCAGGATTTTTCCAACATATAATTGTGGAATGGAAAATAATAATAAATATTAGAATTCATTTATTAGAGTGCTTTGTGATAAAAAACAGTATTATAAGTAATACACACACACACACACTAAGTTCATATGTATTATTTTTAAATGGGCTAAGTTTGAAAGAAAGATAGAAGCATGGCTTGAGTAAGAGTAGACAGGGTAAGAAAGAGTGTTCCAGGAGGGAGAAATAATAGATGAGGTGTTTGGGAAGGGGACAGACAGAATGAGACACATACAAAGGTTAGCAAGCAGAATTCTCTGACTGGAGGTTTGAGTGTGTGCTGAACAATCCCCTCTTGCCCAAATGCCTTCTTGAACCTCAACTTGTCATGTCAAGTTCCCTCCCTACAATCAGAGTACATACATTCTCTAAGATGTTTCTCTGGTTCCTGGAATGAGGAAATAAAAACCTTCCACCCTCCCTCAAAATATGCTGCTGCCATTCCCTACAAAACCCTCTTGTACTATGTTGGGAGACAGGCTCAGAAGAGGTAAGTGTGAACTGAAGTGAGGTAACTGCGAAGAGAGAGCTGGAGCAAAGCTGTCTGGGCGCAGGGAGGTCCACCTGGGAACAGCATTGGTTTGTCAGTGTGGATGGGGCCAATCAGAGCAAGGAAGATTTGTGGCCAGGATGAAATCACACACATGGCACGTATCGTCCACACAAAGTTTCTGTATGTTCAAATCAAGGGACAGCTTTCAGTGTTTGAAACAATGAAAGCCATGGACGTTGCATATTGTTCTTGTTAGGTGTTTATTTGGTTCAGTATCTTCTAATAAAGACAACTAAAAACAGAGTTAAATAGGCATTCTTTTTTAAATTGTAAAAATAATGTATTCTCTTTGAAGAAAATGTGGAAATACAGACAAGTACAGAGAAGAAAGAAGAAGAAGAGAAAACCACTACCTAGGAAAACCACACTATTTATTTGGTATATTTCTTCTTCTAGCCTACCTTCCCCCCTTTTCCCGATTTATCATGTTTTATACACACACACACACACTCACACAATGTAATTTTGTATTTTCTTCAGTTTTATAAGTATTTTCTTTGTTAAGTGTTCTTTTTTGTAAACACCACAAGAAATGACTAAGCTACATTTCATCATGCATGAAAATATAGCTATTGGTTTCTTAATCATTCCTCTCTGGATATTTAGGTTGGTTTGATATCCACTGTTATACTATTGTGATGAATTTCTTTGTATATTAAATTATTTCTGGATTTAGGAATTTCTTAAAAGACAGATTTTTGGAACTTTGATTACTTTATCAAAGGATAGAAAGAGCAGGTATGTTACTCTTTATGGTTATATGAACATGGGCTAGATTCTTTGATGAGATGTGTTTTCTCTTTACAATGAATAAATTCTAATCAAGATCCCAAATCATGTATAAGACAAGGTCCATTTAGAATTGGGCTTCTGTCCAGACTTCAGAACCTGGTGTCACTACCATAATTGTTCTCTGGTGTCTTGAAGGCCATCGTGAATGCCACAGGGTTGCAGCCATCGAGCTGGAGGCAAATATACACAATTCTTCCCTGAATGATTTCTCATGCAAGAGATAGGAGATGGGAAAGTAAAACCACTTTAAAACACTACCCTAGAGAAACAGTCCACATTCTTTACCAAATAACATGAACGTTTGAGAAAGTACAGTTAATACTTAAAACATAGAATCCTTTTTCTATTTTATTGACATTTTTAAAAACACAAACTTTTAGAAATATACCCTTTTCATAAAGCTTCACTGAAAAATCCCTGCAAAGATGTTTAGATAGACTATAAAAACCTTTAAGAACATAGAAATGTAATTATAATGATATTGTTTACCCAATTTTCTTCTTTTGAAGCTCACCTTTGGTAAATAAAATAAGTTCGTGTTTTTATTCATTATACTGTTTCAGACTGTTTGCTTTCCACTAACCTTTTATTACCATGTAAATATTTTTATATGTTGTTATGAGAGCATCCTCCTATTAGTTTCAAATTCCATAGTGTCATAATCACACGAAAGGCTGAAGTACTGATTACGCCTCAGATAATGTAGTTGTTAATGATCAACTTAATGTTCAAAGCCATCACTGCTCATTGACACAATTCTGAGAACATTATACTGCAGAAGTGCACCTTTTGTGTGGAAACAGAATGACAAAATTGAAATGTTCAAAGTTGAGTGTCTGAATAATAGCCTGTGAAATCATTTAGACAAGACCATTGTCGCCTCTATTGTTCAAAGACCAGAGAGTGACAGGACAAGACAAAAAAGGAGAAACACCACGAGGGCCCCACTTGCAGGTCTGAAGGGAGATGGGAAGTGAAGAGCATCCCTGTCTCTGTCTCTCTCTCTCCCCGGAGGGTCTTCGCCTAACAACAGAGCACCCTCCTCTGGCCACTTGCCAAAAGGGGATGCCTGCCTGACTATTGATTGGCAGGAATCAAGCCAGGCAGGGAGTTGCTGTGAGTGCCCTGCAAGGATTTTTCCAATAAAAAGTTGCCTGAGAGTGACCCGATCCTGTCACCCATGGCCTCCTCCGTGCTGACAAATTAAACATTTAGTTATGAAGCATCTGAAAGCTGGAAAGGGACTTCAGAAAGGCAGTACGCATACAGTCACCTTCCCGAACAACCCGCCAGGTCGCTTTGGTACTTGGCAATGTAGTATCTGTTTTCTGTTGTACCCGTGGTCCACTTTTGATCCAGAGGATGGAGGCAAGTCAGTAGAGGTTAGAGAAGCAGATGGTGTGTATATGTGGTGGTGTGGGGGAGGGGAGTGTGAGTCACCACGCTTGTTTGATGGAGATCTAAAACAGAGGAGTCATTCATTGCTGGGTCATCGAACTTCTCATTTCCATGGTTAAAGACTTAATTCCTTACCGTGGCTGACCATTTAATATTGGCTATATTTAGCCACAACAACAAACAGGTGAGCAGATACAGATGGATTACAAGTTCATCATTGTTACTAGAAAAATCCCAAGTTATGATCTACTTAGAGTGGATGAGTGACAGTATCTTTATATTATGTTACTGTAAAGTTGTATGTTCCAGGCACCCCTCTAAATGCTTTATAGGTATCAATGGGGGGACTTTGCTAAAAGTCAGCACATGCAGCAGAATGGTACACAGACTTCAGACTGTCAGGAAGAAATAATAACTGTGTTATCACAGACGATCAAAACGGATGCTCATAATAGACTCCAGTTTTTAAGAAAAGATCGAATTACACTTGAAACTGCCATTTAAGAAAGATAAATTTGTTTTATAATTTAAATTTTTTTCTATAAGAATTATTTTAAAAATGTTTTATTTACATTGAATTTTTAAAATTCAACTTTTTTAGAGAATAGTTTAAGATTGATCAAAAACCTACAAAGATAGTACAGCAAGTTCCCCTATATCCCATACTCATTTTCTCCTTACACTACTATGGTGTATTTGTTATAGTTAAGAAATAATATTAATACATTAAAGTCCATAGCATATTCAGATTTCCTCAGGTTTTTCCTAATGTCCCTTTTCTCTGGATCCCATCAAGGGTATCACATTATATTTAGTCGTCATGTCTTCTTAGGTTCTTCTTGGCTGTTACAGTGTTTCAGATTTTCTTCTTGCCTTTGGTTTCTCAGACTTTCCTTGCTTGATGACTTTGACAGTTTCAAAGAATATTGGTCAGGTATTTTGTAGAATGTCCCTCAATAGGAATAGGTCAGATGCTTTTCTGGCATATTAATTTCAGGGAATAGCTCATAACCTGTTTTAATAAAGAAAATATTATTTATTTAGGGCCAAGGAGTGTTACAGATTGGACTAGTACATTGATATGTCCCAAAGAGTTCACAGGTATATAAAAGGCAAAAATTTAAGAAGTCATTCTGAAAATATTTATACTTTCCTTTACTCAACAGACATCCACAGAGCACCGCAGTTTGCCAGTCTCTGCTCTGAGCACAGGGAATCAAAATCTGGAGTAGTGATAGAAAGATAATTTCTCAAGCTGCCGTGGAAGAAGGGTTTCCCAATAAAGCTCTGAAAAGAGAGAAATGATACAACTTCCTTCTATAGCCCGTCAGTGTCTATATTTCTTTTTCTTCCAGTAGAGATAGAAATTGGTAATAAACATTTATTCATAACATTCTATAACCCAAATCTCAGTTTTCCCTAATAACAAATCAATAGACTCTAAAATTATTGATCACATATACTCTTTTTGTGTGTACCTTCTAAATCATTTCTTATTCAAGACTCTTTATAAAAACATTTTATTTTGGAATGATTTTAGACAAAAACAGAAGAGAGTTCACATACACCTTTCACTGAACTTCCCCTAATGTCAACAACTTACATAACCATGGTACAATGATCAAAATCAGGAAATTAACAGTGGTATAGCACCTTTTTCTAAACATATAGCCCATATTTGAATATTGCCAGTTTTCCCACTAATGTCTTTTTTCTGTCTCGTGATCCAATCCAGGATCTTACACTGTATTTAAATGCTGTGCTAAATTTTTTTCCAGTCTTGACAATTTCTCAGTCTTTTCTTGTGTTCCGTGATGTTGACATTTTTAATAACATTTTGATAGGCAGTGATTTTGTAGCATGTCTCTCAATTTGGATTTGACTGATGCTTTGTAATAATGACACTGAGGTTATGCATTCTTGATAAGAGTACTACAGAGTGGATTGTATCCTCGGTATCATATTGGGGGTTGCTAAATTTTGGTATGACTCATTAATTGGTGATGTTAACCTTGATCACTTGGTTAAGGTAGTATTTTTCTGGGTTTCTCCACTGTAAACTTACTAATTTTCTCATAGTAATCAGACTATGCAAAATTTTTTTAATCATTTGTTTTGAGTGTCCCTTCTCATCATTTGAAGAATCTAGAACAATATCACTCAAAATTGATCCTATAATTAATTCCTTAAAAGTGGTGATATTTTAGGTTTTTTTTCCCAATAGATATTGGTTCGTTGTTAGTTTTTTTTTTTTTTTTGTTTTTTGTTTTAAATGGTTGGTGAAAGATAGAACATTCTCTTCAATTAAATCAAACGATGTCGGAAAAATAGGTGGACAATGGGAGCAAGAACTTCCATAAATTATACTCAGAATAAGTAATAAAAGAAAAACACCTGAAGGCAGAGTACAGTGGAGCCGTTCTGTGGCTGGGCGTGTCTAACACAATCCGATGCAGGTACCTATCAGTCTGGTGACTTTTTATTCACCAACATTTAACTCTTTGATTTTTCAAAAGTAGTCTTATAGTCAGCTTTCTTCTTTAGAATATCCTATTCTTCTCCGAGAATTCTATCCTAATGCTATTGGGAAGAATTATTTTAAAATCAGGCCAATCGACTACTAATGAATTAGCACGCATCAGCAGTAACTACATGGGATCCTAATTAGAAAAGGACAAACCATTTTGGGAAAAATAGGTCTAAATATTTCTTTTATTATGCAATTATATTATTTTCAAAGTTACTATTTTTGGGTTGGCCATGTATTAGAAGTCCTTATGTCCTTTTATTTAACACTGGGTATCTGCTTCAACTATCGCCTTCTCTGCTCCATCATCCACTTTGCTGACAGAGCTGACTTGGGTCAGTTTTCGCCATCTGTCATCCCTCTCCCCTAAAGACTCCTTGCCTTTTAGTCCCAAGTATTTTCTTTCTGCTTATAATTAACTTTATTTTTAACTTTTTAGTTTTTAATTCATGTATCTATATTCTGATATTACCCCCAAATTATGTATAAATATATTCATATCGTAGTTACACTCAAATTACTCCGAAACACACCCTTCAGTTTGTCCATCCGTTTGCTTCACTCTGTGCTAATGTAAGCCATGGACTAGGCTTGGTGGGAAGAGCAAAGATAAAGAAATCAGATTCCTGTTTCTTAAAACTTATGCCAGCAGAGAACATTTTCAAGGTAGCATCTTCCCTGAATCTGGACTGCCTTTTGAATGAGACCTCGGATTTTGGGGAGGCACATAGTGTGTTTCAGAATACATAGAATATGCCCCAAGAAGATAAAACAATTGTCTTGCATGCTGGTGGGAAAGGAAATTAGCAGGTGCTGTTGGTCATTATTCAATGTGCTAGAATCTAAATGTAGGTGTGAGTGAGGAAATGGAGAGTGGAGTGGGGGCGCAGAGAGAGATTGACAGGAGGAAGGGGTAGAAGTATCAGGGGGGAGAGGGAAGGGGGTGGAGCTGTAGCTCTGGCTGGAAGAAAACCCACTTTGTTCAGTAGCAAAGGGAATTTGAGAAGGTAATGAAGAGTTCTTTATGGAGAAGGAGAAACAAGTGAAGCTCACTTGCCGCCTTTCACGAGGTGGCAAGAATAGCCTGAGCCTATTTGTGGGCTTCTGAACCCTGGCTCACCCACCACTAACCCAGAGGCTGTGGGAAATCAGATGCAGTTGTTCTTCTCCCAGAGTTACGCTAGGAACCCACCCAGCCCGGCTGTCTTATCAGGAGCTGCATAGACAGCAGACAGATCCACTGCTAAAGTAACTGGGGGAGTGGTGGGGGCGGGGGGGGGGGGGGGTTAATGCCTTTGCACTGCCATTTGAATTTTCTGTTTGAAAGAGCATATAGATTATTTATAGTCCACCAAATAAGCTGGAGGGTCTTTTCATAAACTCATAGATTATGTAGCTCAAAGGAGTTTATTGAAATAATATCTGAATTTGCCCGTGACAGTGACATTCCATAAGCGCTTATCCCGTGTGGAATAGGATTTCCCACCTTACCCCAGGGTATCTGCGTATCATTTCAACATTCGAAAGGAAGATGAAAGAGTGACTTTAGGTCACTGCACCAGCTTCTCTCATGATGTTTTTGTCAAAAACAAAAACACAGACCAAAGCAGGTAGAGGATCACTGATAAAAAACAAAACAAAACAAAACTGGGAGGAACCCAACCAACCGCCTCCTAGAGCAGGTAAGTATAAGCCCTTCGATTACATTTTTTAAAAAAAGTGAGTTTTTCTGGTTCGCATATTAGGGGTTTAGGGGTTTGGATGTGATTCAAGAAGGAGCAACAAGGATGTAGAAATCCATGTCATCATAGCCAGAAGCTTTGATTGCAGCTACATTTATGTATTCTCTCATGCCCCCTAAATGCTCACAGTTGTCTGAAAGTGTGGGATCATCATTCACACCACTCGCATCGCCACCGTAGTTCACCCCCACACCCCTTTAGGGGGTTCTTTTGCCATCTCTTTCAGAATTATGGTTGTTTTGCTTTTCTTAAAATTAAACCACTCTATTACATTGTATTGCTTAAAGTGCAAAATTTCTCAAAGTTTCCCAATTTTTGGCCCATTTTACCTCTATATTTCCCCCCGTCAGTGCTCTGACCCCCAGTTCCCCTCATTCCTGTCAGAGGGGCTTCTTCGCTCCAGCTGTCTCTTCAAATGTCACGTCTCACTTGAAATTTCATTTAAAATCCCTAGCCTCTCCCTGTATTCCTTACTCATTTCTCCCTTGGCTGCCATTTGTTTAACTTTATAGTGACATTTTCTAACTCCATAAAGCCTTCTGAGGTAACAATTTTTATGAAACACACATGATTCTATTGTATTATTATTTTTCTTCCAAAGAAGAACATAGCCAAAAAAGAACAATGGAGAATTGTTTTCTTCCAAATAGGACAAATTACATTACAAAATCAGAGAAACCTTAGAGTGAGAAGGAATTTTTAAAAGTCATCTTGTCAAAGCCCCTCATTTTATAATGAGGGAACCGAGTTCCCGTAAGGTAGAGTTATTTTCCCACAGTGACTCGACTCCCGCAGCCAAGGAGGGTGTTGGGTTGTCTCTTTCCTATTCAGTTTCCTTTCCATTCCAACACATTACTCTTCTTAGATGTTTGAGCTGAGCCAGAAGTGATGTGATCATAGCAGTTTACTTGGAGGGAGGATTTCCAGAATGGTTTCTTTCATCCAATAAATAGTACTGAGGACCTACCGTCGGCACTATTTAGGCGCCAGGGACACATAGTGAACAGTTCTAAGTCCCTCCCCGTGGAGTTTGCATTTAAATGAAGAAGAGCAGAGATAGATAAGCAGGAGAACACGTAGTGCCAGGTAGTGACATGAGCTGGGAGGGAAAATAAAGCAATACAAGAGATTAGAAAGTGAAAGGAGTATTACAGGATTGGGGTGGAATGGCCAGGGTGGCCCTCTCTGAGGAGGTGACATGTGAGCAGAGGTCTGGATGAAGGAAAGGCATCATTCATGAGACCGCGTAGGGAAGAGCATTTTAGGCAAATCAAAGGCAACGTGCAAAGTCCCTGGAGTCTGAAAGGCCAGTGAGATCTTTATTGCATTTGCAAATGACTCTGATTTTGCGATCACAAGCACAGTTTTCAGATAAAGTTGTGAGGGTTTTAGTATGTATCAACTGACTAAAATGAAGAACATGGAAATTCTAACAGAGGACACTTTTTAGGACTGAACTGGACCAGATTCACTAGTTGCCCACCTCACTTGTTCTTTGACTCTGTAAACGTAGGAGCTCAGAAAATGTGGCATATCCTTCCTGCTACAAAGACACACAACTCAAAAGAACTACCCTCAAATCTAGGTTTAGCTTTTAGTTAAGGGGCTCCATCAAAGAGACAGATCACGTAACTGGTAGAATCAACTGATTCTTTGGAGTTGAGTATTGGCTTTCCACACGGTAACCTAAAGGGAAAATGCCACAGGGGACATTTCTGAAGCCAGCAAACTGTCTCCTAGAAAGAGGCTAAGCCCTGGGGCAGTGAGGGGAGCTTCGGGAACAGCTGCTGCGGGTTTTGCAAACCTGTGCCCTGGGATCTCTGAACCCCTAATAAAGAAAAGGCTAGACCATTTTGACCTTTATAGCCTGTTGCAAAGTCATTGCTGAGCTATTATTTGAGCAGTTTGAGGTAGAATAATGTTCAACTCAGCTTCCTGGAGCTGCATTTGAAATGCAATTAATTGACTGCTGTTAGTTGTCAATTAACATTTATTATCAATTAGTTCATCAAATTGATTAGTTGGCAGGACCTTAAAGCCTAAATGCACTCCTTTCCATTATAAATATGTCTATAAGAGTAAAAGCTACTCACTAATTGATGTCAAACTGGAATTGCTTATGTCGGACTTGACTCTTGTCCATATTGCATTTTAAAATCTATATCAAGTGAACTTGGATAATACGTGTAAGGTTCACACTTTGAAAACGTGCGTGCTGTAGTTGTTTTGGGGAGCAATCACTAAACATGCTAGGTGGAAACTTTATACTGATGTCGAAAGTATTATATATAGGATTAGTTATTTCCTATTCACATGTCTAGAAGGATTTTACTTTGGAAAAAAAGTGTTCTGTTTCTGTGTTGCTGAGACTTTCATATACATTTAAACATTGTCTGTGTCAGTTTAAACATGTTGTGAATCAGCTAATAGGATGTAAGCTTTCAATAGCTATCTAGAGGAAGATAAATATGTGTGTACAATTTGCAACTTCTATTTAAAAGACAAATATATATATATATATATCACCCCTCTCCCAAGAAAACTTTTCTAGAATATACCCAGCATTCTAGATCATTCTGCATTCTATCCATTACCTAAAGACTAATTAAAATATTTTGAATTTCCTCTTCCACTATTCCCTTTTGTAAAAGCAAACAAAAAACAAAACAAATAAACAAACAAAAAACCCCAGATATACTGTCACTTAAAAATACCAATTTGTGTGTGTGTGTGTGAGAAAAAGAAACTTACAGACAAATGTTTAGCCTTTAGCATATGCTATTTTGTTTCGTCTTTTGTGCAACTTGGGAAGAAACATGGAACAAAACTGCAAAATCTACCCTTATCTATTCAACAAAGCACAAGATACCTACAAGGGATTATTCATTTTTACCACTGTTGTGCAAAAAGATAATTCCTGCCTCCTCCCCTCCCAAATTGTGACCTAAATATGGCTGAAAGACACAACATGTGACCTGCTTAGCACTGCCTGCCATGGCCTCGAGCCACAGCGGGAACTCTATTAGAGGGAACGGCACAGATGCTACCAGATGGCCAACATATTGTCCAGAGATGACCCATGTATAATTGCAGAAAGTTCAATACATTCAGGTTTTGAATTTAATTGCATTGACCACCTTACCTACTGCTGCTGCATGCTTTAATTTATTTAAGGTGGAAACATAGTTTGAGAGTGAGAGAACTCCTACAGTGTTATCTTTCCGCCTTTTGCCAAGCATCAAATTGCCTAAAGATGTGATTCCAGGTGTTGCTGGCTACCTGAACTATGAGCATTTGTGAAATATTTGCTTGGCCTTCATTATTTGGATAGAGAGTTTTGCTTTTAAATCATCTTAGCGACAGATAAAATGACCCAAATGCACATATATAAATTTTCAAGATTTTTTTTTTTGGGGGGGGGTGTGGGAATGATAATAGGCTGTGATTATGAGCGTATTGCTATCTTAGCTTTCACTGAATTGCTTGTACAAATGTTGGTTGAATTTAGTTACTCTTCCTCCCCCTACCCCAAACTGTAGCTCTCACAATATGAGCTATCAGTGGGTGATCTAGTCCCCAAGTATTTATATTTTCAGTATATAATACTTTTTTGGGGAGTACTAAATTTGTTTTGCTGCACATGCAAATATACAGTCCCCTAAAAATAAGAACCTAGACTTTAGTTACTATGGATTTTTGAGTCTTTTCTCTTTCAAGAAAAATGGGAATTATGCGTTATATAAAGATAGAGAGCTATTGTTTCAGTTTCCTCTTGCAGGCTGTTATTTCTTAAAATGTTTCTGCTAAGCAAATGTAATCACGATGGCATGCGTTATTAATTCAAAATAGCTTCTCAAATGGCTCAAGCTCTGGGATGGCGGCATGTCTGTTGCGATGTCATTTGTCATAATTCTTTGCTCTTATATAGTGCCTTTTCTCCACGCCACTCACATACTACATTTGCTTTGTGTCTATATTCAAGACAAAAGACAAATCCTTATTTTGTTAGAACTTGCCAATCTATTGCATCCTTTCACATTTACACCGTAAACCATCTATTGATAGATCTGATTGGCTTCCCTGATAGGTCTTAGACAGAGAAGCCATGTTATCATCCATTCAGTGATGTTTTCCTGACACTTGTCATCACTAATTATGCTTTACAAAGTCCTCCTTCGTGTTTAAAATCTCAATCCAAACCATTTAGACTAAAAGTACATCTTAAGTGCCTCAATTAACCTTTAATTTTTTAATAAGAATGTGTTCTTATGAAAGCAGTTCAATGTAGGACATTGTGTTAAACAAAAAAATACCATCATTATAGAATTGATGAATTATTAAATTATTATTATTATAATCTTTAGCTACTGTATTTTGGGCATGCTGATAAGTATCTTAGGATGTCACAAACCTGATTGTGTAGTGTCCCTTTAAAAGCCGAATGGCAGCTGCTGTCAA
Organism: Tadarida brasiliensis; assembly: GCA_030848825.1. NCBI lineage: Eukaryota > Metazoa > Chordata > Mammalia > Chiroptera > Molossidae > Tadarida > Tadarida brasiliensis. Next base: position 30,140,300 of record CM061265.1, on the reverse strand, counting down.
AAATGGAATGCACCCCCAAAACTTGCTGTTTATTCATATCCCAGTTAAAGCTGAAACAAACAACTGAAACTAATCACGCTTGAAGTTGGGTATCGCCTTTGTGAGCTTTATGAGCCTATTTTTCTGAAATTAGAAATTGCCTGAGTGAAATGTTTCTAGCTAAACTGCTTTCTACTGAAGTCATGATTTTTACAGTCAGATAAATGCCCCTTAAGCTCCATTTATGTAAGCATCAGTGACATCCAGTGGCTAGCAGGCTGATCACAAGTGCGTCTCCCCACAGTGTGAGGGGCCCATGGTAGGGAGATGGCTTTGGAACCCACTCTGTATTTTGATAATACGGTTTCTACTCAAGAAGGTTGGTTTTATCACACATGGTCCTCTGATTAGGAGGACTAAATATTCTACCAAACTTTAAAATAGCAATGATGGAAATGAGACTTCAAGATTGGAAATTAAAATGCACATGGGGCTACCTATGAAAATACCATTGCTAGGAAAACATCATTAGCATCCACACGAAACCCTTAGCTTGAAACTCTGCAGGTGTTATTTAGAAATGGCTACTGGGGAGTTTATGCAGCGTTCAGTTATACAAAGAGGGCTTTTAAATTATGGCAAGACGGGTTCATTATGCAGAGTTGGGTGATGTTACCATTAATGTTTCAAACACATGTGCTCCACAAAATGGTCCACCTTAATTTGAAAAAGGTATTACTTGCAATTATGTCAGCTACATAAATTTATTTGCAGACAGTCAATTCATATTGATCATAACCCGACCTTACAATGACCTTGAAGAAAGGTAGTCTGTGATGGGTATAGATATTGGGATCAATACCAGACTGCGATCGACTATACCTAGTTACTGATAAATGAAGTAAAAAGGTACACTATTTTCAGAAACAAAGATAATAACAGCTCATTTAGTCAACTGTTTGTAAAGGTTTAATATTGATACACGTAGTTATAATGACATCCTCGGGCATTTTCAAATGGCAGAAAACAAGAGAGTGCTGAGTCGCTGAGCACATTAAGTAGAAAGAATCATTACCTTCCAAGTAGAAATAAGAAATTCTACAATATTTATGTCAACATTGCTGAGAATTGGGGCACTCTAAACAGTACAGAGGGAGCTCATGATTCCTACTGCACAGGGCTGTTTCGCTTCAGTTTTCATCTGAACGTGCCAGGTCTTGTGAAACGAAGCACCCTATTACGTGGGAACAAAGCCTCCAGGACCGCACGTTGTACGTTAGTACTACCCTCTCTTGCACATTTGCAGCAGAATTAGCTTGCCTATCCACAGGTATAACCAACTGTAATCATGAGGAAGAGAGCATTTGGTCTCAGCACATCTGCTCCACGTTGATGCCTTCCCCTCTGCTACGGAAAGTTAAAAGAAAGGTTGTTAACAAAAATTTCCCCCAATTGTTCTTTTCTCTTTGCTGGGAATTCCACAGAGTGAGCACTTGGCAAGTTGTGCAGAACCTAAGTAAGCAGAGTCCATTGGCGAAACGGTAACAGGTTGTGCAGCTTAATTGGAGAGGAGACGAAGAGGAGCCAACCGGTGTCTGCTGCACCCAGTTGGTGAATTGTTCCTGTGGTGAACAGAGTGATTTTGCAGTAAGCTCATTTTGGGTAACTAGTCAGCCTGCGACTCTGAGCCAAGAAATATGAGGATTTGGTTTCAGCGTGTGTGTGCGTGTGTGTGTGTGTGTGCGCGCGTGTGTTTTCCATTTTTTTTCCAGTGGAAAATATATTTCTATATCTTGAGCTCTGTTTATCTTTTACCAGTATAATTTAAAGAAATGGATGCCAGCACTCTGATATTGTCCTCCTCGGGGAGGGAAATGCTCAGAGACGTGTGTGGCTATTAAAACTTGCAAACAGAAGGAAAAGGCTCTGTTAGCATAGATTCCCCTGGAATGTTTTCCCTGACTGCTTAAGTTTATAAGTTGATCTCTGCAGTTCATCTCCTGGTCACATTTCTCAAGCCACATGCTTTTTCACACGGGCTTCCTGCTTTTCTTGCCATCGTGTATTTGCTATCTCCTTCTGCCTCCGAAACTCTCATGTAGCTATTTATTAATAAACCTGTGTTTCCAATACGGCACTACATCAATAAACCTCCGAGTGGTTCCGTTAGTCAGCATTCTGGGAATCCTGTGCTATATTGAAGAACTGTAAATCTCCATTATTGCTTCCCATAGCACAAATAAAGAATGCCCTCTTATCTCCATGACATCCTCTGCTAATTTTTAAGGGTGAATACACAGCTCACATAGGCTCCTTGAGGTGCCGAACTTGTGTTTATTAGCAAGTAGTGTCGCTGCCACGGAAGACACCCTGAGACACCTATAATCAAAGGACATGCTAATTTAAGGTATTTAAGAGCCAAATCACTTCAGTGTGCTTCAGTTTTCCCTTTTCCCGAGACATTTAACTGAGCTGGTGGGACAGGTGAATTCTGGACTTTGGAATTTTCTGTTCAGCAGCTGTGTTATTTGATTTGCAGTGTGTTATTAACTGACACAGAGAAAACATCAGTGATTAGAAAGATAAGAATAGACTTTTCTATATACCTTTTTTGGTATCAGACAGAAGGAAAAGAACAATCTTTGTTTACACCAACTAAAAAACTTCTGGTCTTGACTACCTAAGACAAGGGTGATCATTATATTTCTCCATGACTGTGTGGAAGGGTTTGGCCAGTGAAGGGTGTGGCTTCCTTCCAGCTTCATGATGTCCCTAAGAGGAAGGGCAGTGGGAGCTAGAAGCAGGGAGAGCTGTACAGTGAGGTGGGTAGCTGGGAGGAGCTGTCTGAAACGGATTTTGACTCTGAACCTGGGTTCCCTCACAGGGTGCCTTTGAAAAAGCTACGAGAGAAAACCATTTTTGGATACCACCAAAGGTGCCTTTAGTAAAGCAGATTTCAGACTCCTAAATTTTTTTGTACTAATCCAGAAATCACTGATCGCTCTGGGACTGGTCTCTTCCTGTCTGGCATCCTCAGCTCACTTTCCAGCAGGCCCCTTCGTTCTGGGGACACCACAAGCAGCTCTACCGTGACTTTCCACGGTCCTGCTTTGCCAGTATCTGCTGCTCTGGCTCTGGGCTCTGCCCAGGGCACGTCCTGCCTACCTAGGTACCAACTAAGTCCTTAGGGGCCTAAGCCTATTTCCCCTCCAAATCAGTTTGGCTGCTGACCTTCTACTTTGTATTCTGATTTCATTCTTGGTAGCGTCTCCACCGAGAACAGGGAGGCCTCAGCTGCTGCAGGGCCCTGTGCATTTTCTCATGCCCAGCTGCTCTCCGCTCAGTCCACCTGGGCTAAGCCCCCATAGCTCATCTCTGGCCTGCTTTTTTTGGCTAAGCTTGTACTGTCCTTGGCCAAAATTTGTCCTCAAGGTTCCATTTCAGTTGTATGTGCTCTGCCTCTTCTCAGTAACTTCTACGGCCACTGGGATTTTAGGGCCGACCACTGTGGCCTTCCCCCTCCGTGTGCCTCTTGGGCAGTCCCCATGCACCACATTGTTCCCCAGAGCTCACTGCCCATTAACACGCCGACATTTGATTCAGTCAGAGTGATTCTGCGTGTTGGGTTGCCTCATGATAAATCACTGGTGGAGAAATGGGTTCTTCTATTGGATCTAAATGACATTTACTTTTTAATAGGGATGATGAGAAGCCCCAGAGATTTTCTCAACAGGGAGGGGGTAAAGGGAGGAGATTATTTTAAGACATTGCTGTCCTTGAATGACACCCTAGTACAGATGTGCCGAAGGTCAGCCATCTGCAGTGTGATAACCCAGCGGGTCCACACACGCCACCACACCTGTGTCCAGAACAGCAGCAGCCACAGAAGGCAGAGGGTTTTAACTGAAGGCCGCAGATAGGTGTTCCAGACACATGTCACTTGACTTAGACCTCGAACCTCCCAGATTCCCACTGATACCCATGCTCAGCAATCTCCACTTGCTAGAAATGTGTCCTGAAGTGTACCTTCTGGTAATTCAGTATCATTATTAGTAAATGGTGTTCCTTTGCTGGGGGCTTTTCTCTCTGACAGGGACAGATCATCCTTGGTGAGAGAGAAGATGCTGAGGAGAGGGAAACTCACAGTTATGCTGCTCACCCTGGTCATGCCAAGTGGGAACACCCAGCAGACATGACCGTTTTCCTAGGACACGAAGCTTTAGTTTTTCAATAACTGTGGATTCTGGGGCTGGAATGTCAAATGTTTTAATACATAAAAATAATTTTTTTAAGGCAAATTTCCCACTTATCACTAAGTAAAACTGTCCTCCAAAGAATGCTTTGGGCAGATTTTACCTGTTAAAAAAAGCAACAATAACAACAAAATACCTTAGATACATGAAAAGGATTGCAAAATTGCAAAGCAATAATACTTTACCATATTAATTAATTTTGAATTATAGCTGAACTCACATAAGTGCATATGACATTCATGGTAATGCCAAATTAATTCTTTATGATCAGTGCTATTGCAATCAATACTAAATGAATTCATAATGATAAGATACTTAAAATAAAGAGTTACCACAAAAACAATAAAAAGACCATCATTATCCAAGCTATAGCACACTAATAAAGTATTAGCTCAATAAGCTGGTGCTATCCATGACAATCAATGGCAGATACTTAATTTATTTCTGCTTGCCCATGTCTTGCTTTTCCTGTAAGGACTGTGTAAAAGCAAAGCCCTTTGAGTCTACTGTAAATTGTATGGAGAGGAAGAAATACAGTAGTCTTATTATTAAATAATTTTGCTGCAGCATTTACTTTGCATCTCACCTCTCTGCCAAAGAACTCAAGGCATATTGTACATACCAGTTTACATTTCAAATGTATTCCTTTTGCCTCTATTTCCTCCTTGTGAGAGTCGTGTAATCTTTTTTATTTCTTTTCTTAATCTCTTCTCTCTCCCTCCCTCCCTCCTTCTTTCTTCCAGAGATGATTATATCATCTCTGTCCTTTGCTATGCATCAAAAACTAGATAAATCATGAAGTAAAGAAGCGATAAATATCTTCTGTATGTCTCTTTCTTCCTTCTGTTATAAGAACTATTTTGACCATTTTCTGTATGTCAGGTATATGGGTCTTAGAAACACAAACAAACAAACAAACAATAAAACCCCATAATCTTTATCTTCCAGCTTAGATAGAGTCAGAAAAAGAGTACTGGGCTTGGTATCAGATTTGGGCCAAATCTTAGCTCTTTAATTTTACTTGCTGTTTAATTTTGGGCACTGTGACAGAAACGAATTTCATATTAAATTCCTCTTTCTTTGGGAACATGGAAAGCTGTACTTCGCAGCAACCTTGCATTTAAATAGGATTGTGTGACTAGTTTGGGCCAATGAATTACACGTAGAAATTATGTGTGTCATGTCTGGGCTATGTCTGTGAAACACTCCTGGGCAATTCTCCAGATCTCTCTTCTTCAACCTCCAAGGTGGCCTCCTGTTGAGGTGGGAGAGCCACAAGATGGAAAGAGTCTTGACTGCGGAGCCGTTGGAAAGAGAATGGCTGCCATGGAGAGGTACCCAGCCTGTGGGTGATTTGTGTAATGGAGAAGCAAACTGTGTTTATTTCTTTCTGTACTGCTTATTACTGTAGCATGAGCCTAACTTATCCTAACTAAAACAGGCATCTAACCTCTCTGACCTTCTGATTCTTCACCACAAAACAGGGACAATACATTTCTTAGCTACCTAATGAAGTTACTGAGAAAATCAAATAAGATAGCTAATGTACAACACATAAACTATTTAAGTCAGAATTGTGCTCCACTGGCTTTCACTACCTTGGATCACAGAATTAAAACTCCAACATTTCATGAGATTCATTTGTTCCTGGTATCTGCCTATCACAATACCAGGAGATGTTGTTTAATAAAGGTTTTATAAAAAGAAAGTGATTTGTTAAAGATGATTTAAAACTCATTTTCTGTAATGGGAGTTGTATGTAGATTACCACCACTGAGGGCTCGGACGTCTGTCTCCCATTTCTCTTCCTGAGACCCCAGTGATACTGTTACTCACTTCCTGGGGCTGCAGCTTTATGGGTGAGTTCCATAGTCTCTGTCCCGCATTCTCTGTCCCACAGTCAGCACCAAGATGTCTAATTTATACTTAAACGTTTTTGTTGCTAAGCTTGGATTTTGTAAGTGTACTTACTGAAACCATAGTCTTTATGTCTCAAGCTTTTATACATCTGTTTTAATGGAAAGTTTTGCTCCCTTCCAATAATCTCTGCAAATTAGGTTCTGACTGTGTTTTCTGCCTATCTACCTCAAGAGCTGGGTCATATTCTCTCTGGTTTCTCTTCTCTATGAGAAACAAAAGTCCATCCAGGTACAAAATAGAATTTTAAAGCTCCATGGATGGAAGTGTTTCTTTTGTATGGATTTAAAACTTAAAACTGAGCCACTGGCCAACCTACCCTGCAACACCAGATGCCTTTGAAAATGGCATCTTGAATAGTTACTGTTGAAATCATCACAGTTCAGTGATGAGCTCTACACAAATGCAAATGTCAATCATTATTCTATTAAATCAGTATTATTACAGAACTAACCTAGGGTGTGTGAATTTATGCAGTCATGTAGTCATTCACTCACTCAACAGATAGTTACTGGATACCTCTAGGCACTGGGTATGCAGTGGTGAGGACAGTCATTGTGTCTCTGATGTCAGTAAGTGGGAAACAGATTGTAAATATTAAACACTGGATAACTTCAGGTTAACAAGGATATTAAAGATTCACTGAGCATGGAGTGGCTGGCTTTTCTGGAATGGGTCATTAGAAAACACCTCTTATAAGTAATGACATTTGGCTTGAACCTGAAAGGTGAGGGCAGGAGTATTTCATCCATTAGCGACTGTTGGCATGCTGCCTATAGGTAGGAGTTTTTCAAAGGCCCACGAAAGTGTTTCAAACCTGGAAAAATGTTATTGGCCTTCATTTATAAAAAGAATACTGAAAATTATGAAATAGAAATATGAAATCAATAATGATTATATAAATGCATACAATTATTTATTGTAACTAATCAACTGCAACTCAAATGGAAAATGATGCTTCTCAACACACCCTTTTATTTTTCTGGTTCAGGGTGTGGATATGAACGTGTGTGTGTGTGAGCACATCTTTTTTCAAATGCATTGCCTTTGAGAAGTCCTTTAAGCCAGGGTTAAAGAATATTAGTCACTTTTCAATATACACAAGCTATTCTTCTGCACAGATTATTGCCTCAATACCTCCACATATATACTCAGACTCAAACACTACACAATATTTCCATGTTTTTTTCCCTTCATGGACCAAAAAAGAACATCCTGTATACTAACGAGCTTCACGATAGTAGGATCTTGACTTTCAGACTGAAATCCAATGATGTTTGGTTTGTTTCATTTTATCTCACGTCAACAAGGCTAGTTCCCAGACTTAAGGGAGAATGTCAGAATCATGGGGATTCAGAGGAACTTGGACAACCACTGAATGCCAGAGCCAGCCACCCCGTCTTGCCTTATCATGAGAGCAGCGGCTTATTCCAGAGCTTAAGCTCGATACAGTCGCTCCAAACGCTGTGTCCTTCACACTTGCTTTATGATAATGTCCAGTAACCATGTAATAAGAAAAATATCTTCAAATAATTGCTTTATCAGGTGTGGCTCCAAACTTTTGTTTCTGCCGTTTGGAGGAGGCAGGGCGGTCAGTGCTTTGCCTGCCAAGCCACAGAACATCTTTGCTGCTTTCTTTTTCCTTTCAATTGTTATTGAAAATAACTAGTCATAATGCCTTTGTAAGCCCGCCTGGCCTCAGCTCTGCGTAAATCACGCTTCCAGACGGGGCCCCTTGGTCTAGAGGTCCCATTGTGGGAGTGATTTAGGTAGAGGCGGGATCATGAATAAAGAACACTCACCCTCTTCTTCAGCAGCAGGGGCGAGGGAGCCCGGGAGAGCCCTTCCCAAACATCTCTTTTCAGCATCACTATTTGGCTAAGAGCTTTAATTTCATTAGACAAACGGGGGCTGGCTTTCTCCATGCATCTCAGCCTCCTTTTAATGTGTAAATTACATAGGATTTGCCACTCATTACAATGGTGATATGATTATTGGCCTCAAACAGACCACACTGCACAGGCTCCAGCGATAGGCCAGCTGAGAGGTGGCATGTGTGGGAAAAATTGGATAGCATATGTTTTCTGATCTTGAGACCTCAAAGAGTTGAATTCACAAACGTGAGGCTCGCCCTTGGTTTACTCAGAGTGCCTCGTGCAAAGTGAATTCCTGGGTGGATGTGACCTCCTGGTGGGGAGCGGTGCAGTTATGGGGGTGAGAGCTGCCCAGGGGCCAGACGCAGTGACACCGGGGAATGCTTTTAGGATTTGGAGGCAGAAACTGTAGGATGGGCTGTTTGACTGAAGGTAAGTCCCTCAAATCTTGAGAACCTCAGTTTTCCCATTCACAAAATGGGGATAATAAGGGCTCCCCAATACCTGCAGGTTATTAAGGAACATTGTTTTGAAGCTTTGTTTTGTATGACTATGCTAGGAAATACCACTCACATTGTCTCATTCATTCTTTACAATAACCCATAGAGGAGCTGTGGCTAAGCACACCAAGGAAAGTCAGATAAGACAGTGCAGCATCTCCCCCAAAAGCTCTGTGGACATATAGTTTTGTGGGAAAATGTACAGCTCAGAAAATGCTATATGTTCAAGCTTTCTTAACCTGTTCTTAGAAGACCACAGCTCACATGAGCACACTAAAGGCTCTGAGAAGCTCCATATTGAAATGACGTTTTTTGTTTAGACATTTGTTTGTTAATCCAGAATTTTGTATTAGACCATCTTCCCTCCTCCCACATCCCAACAAATATATGCACCCGGCTGCCCAGGACCTAAGTCTTCCTCTTCCACGGGGGCAATGGCACCAAGGCTGGTTACTCATGTGAGGATGGAGAAGCAATAGAAAATGCACATGTCCCTGTAAGGAGATACGCTCTGTTTGGAAGGGACTGGCAGAAAAATTCATGTTTGAGAGTAAAGTCTCTGTGAGTTCATAATTACACAACCTAGGAGAAGTATGCCATCACTAAGACTTAGTGTGGGAGGAATTTATTGTCACCCCCGCCCCAAAGGAAAATGTATTCTACAGAGATGGAATATGTGATACTGTTTCTACTTTCCCCATTCATTTATTCGCTTTGTATATTTTTTATAAACCCAAATATATGCCCCATCTGTGTCTATATCATGCCAGAAACTGAGACCTTCAGCCACACAAGACTGTCTTGGTAGATTGATACTGATCCAAACGAAAGTACCACCACTTTGTTGATGGCTTCTAACCCACCGTTTCACTCTCTCCCCCAGCACAGAGTGGCCACGGTGATTCTCTTTTACATCTGTGTGTGTTGCGGAGCACACGCATTTCTCAGAAATATTCAGTCTGTTTCTTGGAAAACTAGGTCAGAAAGAAGATTGTGAATGTCTCTGAAATAATAAGTATATAGGCATATTTGTTGGGGGTCTGGGGAGCTGGTTTCATTGGAAATTCTGTGTTAAGAAACAATGAAAATGATTTCTTTAATACAGGACATCTCAGAGCTTTGAATGTGCATTGTGATTCTCCAAGAGTGTGGCAGGGGCGGGGGTGGGTGGGTGTGTGTGTGTGGGGGGGGTGTGATGGCATGAAACATCTTCTAAGCTGTTTATTTAGCCAGAGAGCTCTTTGCCCATGAGGCATTTTTTGGTAGTGACTGCCTCTAAGTGTTCTTTTAAGAAGTAATTAAGGTATGCTGGTGATACTGCCTAGTACAATACCACAGCAGAGAGTCAGTAGCTGATGTTCTTTAACAGCCTGTAGGAATCAGGCAGGCCTCAGCCTCTCTACATATCACCCTTCAAGTGTGACCCGTTTTCTAATCTAGCTGTGACCTAGGTTGGTTCCTGGGTCCTGGTTCCTGTTGGCGTTCCGCTCTGGGCCTGGAGACCAGCGTGTCTCCCACACAGTCACCTGGGTCCTTCTCCTTCTCCTTTCCCTAGATCCTGCCAGCCAGCGGATTGGGGCCAGATTACTTCTGGCGTTTTGTCTAGTCACCTCCTGAATTCAACTCAGGCACTACTAGATGCTGAGAATGACTTTCCCTCGTGCTGCCCTGTGTCACTCTTTGATCAGAAATTTCAGATATTCCTGCCAGCCTTGGGTTTGCTATGCTCCATGAACATACAGTGCCCCAGCCACTACCTGGCCTGTCCTGGCTCACTCTATCCTACTATGAAGAGCTCCCAATTTGCCACATGGCCAAGGCTTGGTGGACTTTAATTACCTGAGAAATGTTACAGAACTATGTCTTATATGTGAGTGAATTTATACCTGTTTTATAACAGTGTCGAGTGGCAAGACACGGCTTGAACTGTGGGCCCTACACTACCAGAATGATTCTGTGTCCGTTATACTTACATGATTGATTCTCTATTACTTCATGCCCTATCTATTTATTGGGAAAGAAAGCTGACTGATACGCATAAAAGTTTTGCCATAACTATTTGATTGTTTTATACATACTAAGTGCATAATTGAGTTTGGCCATTTCCATCAACTTTCTGCATTAGGGAGAGTAAATCCTATAAAATTCACCCTTTTGAGTAACTCCTATCTGAAATCACGATTCCTTCAATAACACTTGAGCTGTAGTCATTTTAGGGAAAGCTCTGAATGCCAGACTACTCCCAGTAGGAAATAGCTTTTGAGAAAGAGGTTTCCTAAAGAAATAGGCCTCATGCCTCTAGCAATGAGCCCAAAGAAATTTAACTGCAGAGCTGTTTATATGACACCTGGGGCTGAGGGTTGGATGCTGGAGATGGGCTTACTCAGGTTTATCTGTAGACTCGTCCACAGAGTGGGGTTTCTTAGGGATCCATTGCACATTCATTGGCCTGCCCATGCTCCTGCACAGACACCAGGGCTTGCTGAGGCCTCTGGGCGCCCTGAACCCTGACTGGGTGGAGGTGGCCTCACTCCCCACCAGAAATGTCAAGGACAAATACCTGAATATGGACTTGTTATGTTGAGGCCAGTTCAAGAGCAAGGATACTGATGGGGCGCGGTCTGTAAGTACATAGAGCATCAAGGAAAGGAACCTGCTGACTGTTCAACAGCCCGAGTTCCAAAATCTGAAGAAATGGGGTGCGTGAATAAGAGGGCTGTGGATGAAAATCTGAGAGCTGAGGCTAGAAGCCATGGAACAAAATACGGCTGACGGACCTGGCCAGAGAGTAAGCTGTGACCTCGGACTTAACTTCTACAAAATCACACGAAGGGCAGTAACACCGCCCTGAATGTCTCCCACGTGCATCACAAACGCTGCAGTGATTGCCAAATGCCAAGTGAAGGCTTCGTTCTTCGCCTGAAACTACCAATGCCTCTTGACTGAGTCTTCATCGAAAGCTTTGAAGGACGTTATATTATATTTTATTTCATTCTCTCTCCTGCGATCAATGAGTTTAACTTTCAATCTTCCTACATTCTGAACTGCTGCAGATGGTGTAGGTGGCAAATATTACACATTTGGTAAGAAACATCATGGATATAAATATCCTTGTCTTTTTCCCTCAGATCAATGGAGAGCTTTAAGAACAGGATAAAATACCCTTCTGCCTGGAAAATTGCCTGGAGACAGGGTGGTGGACTAGCTGTCTTACTTAGATTCCTTCCAACCCTCTCATTCCGAGCTCCCGCGGTTGCCAACAGAGTTAGTTCTGGTGGGACACATCTAGGACTGCAGACCCTCCTGCCTGTGTGCTTAATGCCTGAAGATTCCTCTGTTGAGATTAGTTAAGAAGCAGCTCTTGTTTCTATCTTTATGGAAATCTGCTGCTTCCAAAATACTTTCTGCTCTGCAAACTTCACGTGAAGGTGTGGGGCTGTAATAAATGATAGATAGATGTGACTGGACTTCTGGGGAGGGAGTCACCCTTTTAAGGGCTCCCAGTGTCTTTGTGATGTGTAGCATGAAAGGGCATGGCACGGACCCCAGAGGCATCGCCTAAGTCACCTACCAGGTGATGGCTACTGGGATCATGACGGCAGCAACTTGAAGCCGTTGATGGTGATTCCAGCAGTACAGATGAAAGGTAGCATTACGCCGTTATAATGGGGGAGTCTCGGTCACTTGCATTTACAATCCTAGTGAACAGAGAGACAGCAGCACACTGTTTCCATGTATGCATGTACTGTTTATTTTTGTTTTTACTTAATTTTTAAAACAAGCCATACTCTCTTTAGAAAATATTTTAAAAAGCAGAAATGTGTGAAGACTAAAACAAAAATAATCTTTCATTCCCCAGCTCAGAAACAATCACTGTTGACAGTATGGCATAAGGTAGACACGTGACATTTGTGAATGGACATGGTGAGCACTAGAAAGATTCGCATATGAACCCATCTCACCTAGAAGTTATCTCGAAAATAGAGTAAATTATAATGGAAAATTGAAGGGCCCACTTAAGAGCACTAGTGATTCGTGAATTTTTCACTTGGTTGATGAGTGATTTTTGCACTCTCTGAAGTACAACCTGAGAAAGTTTCATGAGTTCCTTTGTGTAAGGGAAATGTAGGGACTTCCAGTGTAGGGAAATGATGGACCCATTCCTCAGGCCCCACAAGAATCACCGCTCCATTACTGTCCTAGACTTAATACATTCTTTCCACTTCAATTATCAGCACTAGCAGCTGGTTTCTGTCCAAACCCATCACCCTTTCTTTTCTTTTCAAGGATTTTTAAAAAAGAAATGGTGTTTTCTTTTAAATAATTTAAATCACTTTGCAAAGTGTTGCTTGATTTGCAATAATAAAATAGTTTTGAGAAGTGGCTGCTGGTTGGTTGCCCAATTACATTTGTACTCTGTGAATTAATCCCTCCACACCAATGCTGCACACTTAATATTTCAAATAAATACATCAATGATGCAACTCATTTATATGTTTCATGGCCTTTGAGTTGCTCATGATTAGAAAAGTTTCATATGGGTATGTCAGAATTTTACTCTTTTTCTCTCCAGACCTTTTCTCTCTAACTCTGTATGTGAGGTGTGTATGTGTGTGGGGATGTGCCCATGTGTGTGGTGTATTATAGTTCCTGAGTGCTAGATTTTTTTTTTAAATTAAAAAGACTCAATGGAGCATTTCCCAAGTCTGTTATTAGCATCAATTATTTTACTTTTTGATTTATTTGTTTATTGTACAGTATTTGTCTTACCCACCAAGAATACATACATCATAGGAGCAGGAAAATTTTTTGTGTAGTTCATTGTTAAGTTCCCAGCATCTAGAATAAATCCTAGCACATCATATAGGTGTTCCATAAACATTAGTTTATCTAATAAGTCAGTGACTAAAATATTCACTGGATAAACAACTTAAAAATTTTTTTAAAATTCAATGTTTAGAGAGAGAGGAAGGGAGAGAGAGATAGAAACATCGATGTGAAAGAGAAACATAGATCAGCTGCCTCCTGCACGCCCCCTACTGGGGATCAAGCCCACAACCAGGGCAAGTACTCTGACTAGGAATCGAACCTGGACCTCTCAGTCCACGGGACATTGTTCAATCCACTGAGCCACACTGGCCGGGCTGGATAAACATCATTTAATGGCTGTATAATATTTCCCAATAAAGGTGTAACCAAACTTAGTTAACTATCTCTGTTGTTGACATTAAGGTTGTGTAATATTTTTATTATCACAACAAATGTTCTGAGCAACAAAAATACTGGTTACTAATTTTCTTCCCTCAAGGATACTCTAGAATTTATTAGGTCAAAGCAAAAGAATTATGTAACATTCTTACAGCTTAATATATTATGCCTATTTTTCCTTTCAGACCACTAGTATACATTTTATACTCTAACAAGCAATGGATGAAAGTGCACATCTTACCATATCCTTGCTTTATGGAATGACTTTTCAACTTTCTCAGTTCTGGAATTCAGAGGCATTCCATTTCTATCATGGGTATCACATTAGTTAAGATATCTTTAGTTACTGTCACAAAAACTCCCAAATCTTAGCACAATAAAAGTTTGCTGCTGTTGTTGTTCATGGCTCAGTCTACATGCAGCTTGAGTGACTCTTCTGGGCAGCTGTTCTTCAAGCAGGGACTCAAGACTTGGGGACTTGAACTCCTTTCATCTACCATCTCCGAGTAATTCATTTCCAGATGAATGTGTGTGTGTGTGTGTGTGTGTGTGTGTGTGTGAGAGAGAGAGAGAGAGAGAGAGAGAGAGAGAGAGAGAGAGAGAGAGAGAGAGAGAGAGACTAGTTTTATGGCCTGGCTAGAAGTTGAGTATATATTTCCAACCACATCCCATTGGCCAGAACTCAGTCATGTGGTCCCACTTAGATGTCAGAGGGAATGGAGAACAGCATCTTCCTGAGTACTTGTCAGTGAATGCATTATATCTGGAAACAGATTGTGAAAACTATCTTCTTTCAGTTTTTAGATGGTTGAAGAATATAGGGTGCCTGTTAGTAGATCTAATGCTCCTAATTCTGATCAAATGATCTACACACTCCATTTCCCATGACAGTGTCCAGCACTTGGCCAGTAGTGTTCACACAGTGAAGACAAATAGATAGAACAAGCACCACTCTTGTCAGGGATGTGGTTGCTTGTCCGGCAATTGAGGAGAAATGCTATTCAATTTACCCACCTTTAGAGTTCGCTTTTGGTGTCCTGGAACAATTCCAACTTGGATAATTGCATTCTGCTGATCTAAAATTCCCCTGTAGCTTCCTTCGGATGAGCTAGTCCTCATTTCCCCCTCTACACATTGTAGCGTAGTGTTACTGGCACCCAGTGATCACTCCATTCCACAAAGAAGCTGGTTATATTTCACCATCAGGAAAGTGATCTCTGGGTGAATACACAAAGTCTGCAGGTTTTTTTGGTTCCTTCAGCATAGGAAACATACATTTAATAGATGAGCAAAATTAGCAATTTGAAGCTCTAAGTAGTGGAAGAAATTACTAATCTCTTATGTTGTAAATGTAACTCTAGAAATAAAAACATAAATTTTCTTCCCAAGAATTTGTAATATTGTTTGTCCCAACAAATAATACAAGACATTTTTCTGTTGCTAAATATGAGCTATATCTTGAATAATATCTATGGGATCTATACTACAGTATTCCCATAGTAATATGTTTACCTCTATCAAAAAAGTAAACTCTTCCTTGCATAGATTTCAATGAATAGAATTAACCTTTAGTGAATTCTTTTTTTTCTCCCAGGAATATTCATTTTACTAACTAGTCTACACCATCCCCAATTAAGTGCTTGTATGTGCTAAAACAGTAAGGGACAGTATTAATTCTCATCCAGAAATAAAATATTGCTTGGTGGTGGGCGATTCTGTTAAAAATTGAAGGTCAATTTGCAATTAAAGGGTCTTTTAACAAAGTATCAGAATAATGTACTGCTAATCGGGGTGATGAAAACAGGAAAAAATATGGCTGTTGAGCGACTATTAAGGTTGAGCGACTATTAAGGTTGAGCTTTAAACTTGTAGACATCTTTTATTTTTATCTAAAAAAAAATGTTTTTTGCTTTTTGAAAAAAATCCAGGCTTATTTTTGATTTACGAATTTCAAAGCGCCCATAAGCCAAAGGAGGGAGATTTTTCTAACAGTAGGGGTTATCCTATTAAAATCCATCATGATTCTCCTTACTGAAAGAAGTAAACAAGAATCAATTTTCTTTAGTAAAGAAGTTGGCTGAGATTCAAGTTGATCTAAGACCGACTTGATGGGTTCATGAAACGTTTACAAAATAACTCAGAATCAGAATCTACCATTTACAGGGAATTCTTTCCCTTCTCTTTTCCCTGGGCAGGGGAAGAGGGCGAGAAGAAATCTGTATTAGGGAAGAAAAAGAAAGCCCCGCAGCACACACAAAAGGATTTTATAGCTTTTAATTCTGCTAAGCCACCGATACATGGAAGATGTACAGTACTGTAATTATCTGGCTAGATAGATGTAATTGTATCTATCAAACTAAATAGAACACTGTCAGATGACAGCCAAGATTGGATTGTCTTTAAGGGTCAGACAGAAACCTAGAGTGACCTCACTCCTCCCTTCTCACCATGCCTGTTTTCTTAGCCTTTGATGAGGACCCATTTTGCTAACCATGTGAAAGCATATACAGTAACATTGCCTTTTGCTCCATGCCAACAGCCTCCCTGGAGATCACACTTGGTTTACTTGGGCCCCGGGGATTAGCCTGTCCAGGCCTCCCTTGTATTTGAAATGTATGATATTGATATCAGTGCTTAGGGAGAATCAGTCCTCTGCAATGAACAGATCATGCCTGGCTCCATAAAGTCTACGTTGCATGGAGAGATGTAGAGATTTTATAGGCTGGGTGGAGAGGGGCCAAGTCAGGCTTTTGCTCTGGAAAGCAAGTATTAGGTAATGAATTAAAGAGTTTGTTTCCTGGCCTGGTCCTTAATATTCAGAACATTTCCTTGGGCTAGATAAAGTGATTTCAATTGCTACGTGGTTTTCCACTTGCTGTAGCGGGAGATCATTGTCATGCCATAGGTGCTAGCTGGGCTATCGGCGTTAATGTTTCTCTGCCATGCTGTCTTTAAAACAAGCATGCCCCCCCCTCCCTTTGCTCATTTATAAGCAGTTGGAATCTATTTTCATGGAGTTCCTCCAATCAGGATCAGGTCCAAACCATTTGGGGTTTTTTTGAGCCTTGCATACTATATTTATTGTGTTTAGCGAAAAGCCCGGATTCTCCCCTTGCTAAGTAGTGAACCCATGATGGTTGAAGTCTTCCAGTAGTCCTGTTGCATTTACGGAAAGAGACAAAATACACAGAAGAGGTGCGGTTATTCAGTGAGCGGCTTGTCTCCAGGTCCTGGCATGTATTTATGTCCTTCTTTGGTAACTTGCTGCCACCGAGTCACACAGTTCCCATTGTTTGTCGTCTGCTTCCGATGGGAACAAAGCTCTTCCAAAGGCAGGTTTGTCTCGGGCCCTTTTAGCATAAGAACACGAGACCTTCTGCATGTGCCCTGTGTGCAGCTTAACCAGGTCAACGCCTCTGCCCGGGCTTTTGGAAGAGAGTCCCAAATTGTCACATGCAAGGGGACATTTCAGTGCTGATTTTTATTTCCATGAGATTAAAAGTGAAACATGTAACCGCAAAGCTGGTTTATGTCATCCCCCTGTCGGAGCCAGCAGTCATGCCAAAAATTAGATATTTGATAGGTTTGCGAGAGAAACAGATGCAGAGGGATGCCATTCCCACCATTTAGACTCCTTCTTATCTTTGAGCTAGAAAGAACATTCCAGATGAAGAAAATCTATTTTATTGGCTTTAAAAAATAGCAAAGAAAATGTAGAAATAAAAAAATGCTAATTTAAAACTGATGTCATTCTTGGGGACTTCTATAAACGGCACACTGGTATTTCTGACTAAAAAAAAAAAAGTCATTCAAGACATGTTTACTCGATGTTTTCATTTATGCTGCATTTTTACCTCCGTCATGGTGTAATAATTGAGAGAAAATACCTACGAAATATATTCACATATATTAGTATGTGACTATAGGCAAGAAAAATAAAAAGTGGAAAACCATAAACCTTCAAAAGGCTAAAATGTCCAAAAAGTATTCTCTCAGCTTTTTTGGGGGGAAGCATTTTGCGTCCCATTCTTTTTATTTAATTCGGCCAGCTGTCTGCTAAACAAATCTAGCCAGGTGGGGCTTACAACCCATGACTAAAAAACCTACCAGTGCAGCTGTCCAGCTCGCCCGGAGGAGGAATTCAGACAAATGGCAGGAGGGAAAAGATTGTTTTGTTTTCAAGAAAGTAGCTACTGTACCTTCTTTGGGTTCAGTGCTTTTTTTTTTTCTTTTTTTCCTGTTTGCTTAAGTTCATCCATAACTTCTTAAGGTTTTATGAAGAAATAGAAAAAAAAAATCACCCTTTAAAAATTGAGAATTTATGTTATAATTAGCTTAATCTATTACTATTTCCCCTTAAATAAATGCCCCATTTTACATTGCCACCTGGCACGGAGTTGTTCTTTTCTTTGAGTATTACTGATTGCTAAATCTCTCTCTCTCTCTCTCTCTCTCTCTCTCTCTCTCTTTTAGGTGGGAACAAGTTCTTAGTGAACTGTGCCTGAACTTGATTTCCACACATCGCATAATGAAATGTGGAGGCGGAAAGGTGAGGTTGGCTCGGCTTGCTCATGAGCGGAGGAAAGAACAGGCCTCTTTGCACTGCATCACCAGCCGAGCTCAACTGCGAAATTCTACTCAGCAAATGGGCACTTCGTTTGGCGCATTTGAGCAGAGGAAGGCAAGCGCTGAGCTAAAAATGATCGCGTTACCATCTGATCCACAGCTCCACTGATGACAGATCAATGCAGAAACCACTCGGTGCCTTTCCCCACATATTTGACATTCATCAGTTCAGTGAATCTCAAGATTTTCATCAAACCTGTCTAAAAGTCCGACAATGAAAAAGGCGGAGAGAGTTATAACTGGTCTTCCGTCTTTATTCCCAGCACCGGTTTGGAAGGCATGACCCTCAAGGTCAGGATTAGAACACAGCGCTGATGGTAGCTAGACGTTTGTAACTGTCCAGAGGGAAGAACTTGGGATGTCACTGAACTGACCACGCCCTTCAAAGGAGCAAGGAGGAACTCGGCAATCTTTGACATGCAAGGTGAAATACTGTGTCCACGGGCCAGCTGTCTTTTGTGCAGAGGTTTAAAAGAGAATGAAACTGAATGGGACAGTGAGAATTTGCTTAGCAAGGGCACCTGTCGTTTCATAAGCTGGTGAGGTGATTTGGCTAAATCTCAGGGCAGATTTGGCAAGGGGCTAGAACTAGGTGACTGACATATCCATGCCTTCTGCTACCGTTTATAGGGACACAAGGAAACAATGCCTGCAGTCTGGGTTGTGCAGATGAAAATGGTATGCAGAGTAAGCAGGGGAAGCCAGGTTACCAGTCAAGTTGCCTTTATTGCCGTTTGTTAGATAACAAGGCAGGGGTGACACTGGTGTGGGTGCTTATAGACCCAAAAGAAAGAAGGCCGATTTTCCACGCGGAAGTTGAAGTGGTGCTGCAGCTCTCACCCTCACAGTTTGCTGTTACTTTGTGAAGATGGGGTGATGGGGAATGTTTGGCAAAACTGGTAGATGTGCATCACAATGCACCACAGAAGAGCAATGACATTACTCAGCCCTCAGAGGGTTAACGCAGGCCTTTAAACGTTAGAAGTGAATACGTTGTGCAAAGACGACTATCCAACCAGGTTAAAAGAAGCAGAGCATCACCTCCCTGACACCCTCCTTGCCACCCCTGAAGTGGGTCAGGTGCCCCTCGCAGGAAAGCATCCACCTTTGTCCCATAGTCATGCTTCCTTTGAGCATTTGGACTGAACTATCGGACAGTGTGAGCAGCCAACATATTGCTACTATAGTAACTTCATGGTTAAGCAGGAATAAATACCAAAAAATGCACGACTATTATAAATACAGCATCACTTGCTTTTAGTGCACTACACTGATACAAGAATGAACATCGCTTAAGAAAGAATATCCTAAACACTATACATATAAGAAGTGATACTTTGTAGAAAAAAATTATTAAAAAAATTCATAACATTTCCCTCTTTTTCCTTTCTTCCATTATGTATGCGTGTGCATATGAGTCTGTTTATATTTAAATTCTCTTTAAATAAATCTTTCAGTGTAGGCAAGGATTGCTCTATATGAGAGTGCAGACAAGCAAATCCATGATACATACTTTCTATATATTCTCCATTTTGAGATTGATGAATGGAGATCCAAAAGAATAAATAATTTGTTGTAGAAATAGAAACATGTATATGTTAGGCAAAGATCCTAGAAATCTTAATTTCTAACCATGTGGTCAGTATAAACTATTATTATGGAGATGGAAAACTTTTCTTCAATCTTGTCTCCACTGACAAAAACACTTACAATGGAACCTAAGGTTTTCTGTACCAAATCAATGTGCAATTAATAGGATTTAATTGGAATTTCTCTCACAGACATTCAGATGTGGCATGTCCTTTTGTAAATAATTTCATGAAAAATACGCTCATATAATATAGTTAATTTAAAACATGGCTGTTCGGTTTGTTGTATTACATCTACACGGTAAAAGAGTACCAAATATCTTTAGTTTTATGTCTTCTGCAATCTCCTAAGCTGTTCTTCCAGGACCTGTGTCCTAGCCTTCACAGAAATGGCTTCCCTCTTCCTAGTTCTGCCTCATCGTCTCAGCATTTTGCTGACTTCTAATCCCAAGGATGGTGAACTGAATTTGAATTTTTTTTTTCTTTTGTTAATCCTCACCCAAAGATATTTTCCATTGATTTTCGATACATGTAAGGGAGGGAGGGAGAGCGAGAGAGAGAGAGAGAGAGAGAGATCAATGTGAGAGAGACACATTGCTTGGATTGGTTGCCTCCTGTACCACCCTGACTGGAGTCAGGGATAGACTCTGCAACCCAGGTACGTGCCCCTGACCAGGAATCGAACCCGCAACGCTTCATTCGGCAGGCTGATGCTCTAACTGCTGAGCCAAACTGGCCAGGGCTGAATCTGAATATTTAAGCTTTAAGCTATTTCTTCATGAAAAAAAAAAAAAATTAAACATTGAACCTTTATCACATTTTAAAAATGATGTTCTCTTAAAAACTGTGTCATGTTCTTAGAATTATTCAGTCAAAACATGTAACAAATGGGCCCTATTAATATCATATCGAATACAAAGTACAGATTCTATGAGTCAACAGCCGAGGAGTACAGGACAGAGGAGCTCACAGTTCTCCGTCTTCATGGACGTGCTCGGGCATTTTTTGCTGTAGCCCAGAGTACTCACCGTGCGCTTCTGTGTCACACAGGTGGACATGCGAATACGGGGCTCACTTACTGTGAATTTTCCCAACCTATTGCAACCACAGAAACACCTGAGCTTTCTAACTTTTTGCTGACCCCCTCTGAAAGTTCAGTGTGTTGAAGTAACGGCACTGGCAGTTTTTTCCATATTTTATTCCAGCCTTCTCTTTTCTCGCTCTCCCTCCCTCCCTCCCTCCCTTCCTCCCTCCTCTCTTTGTTCAGGTTTTGCTTTCTTCCCGTTCTATGTCTTTATTCTCTCTTCTTTTTTCCCTTTCTTTTATCTTCTCTCAGACTTCCTTTCCCCTTGTCAAATTTTAAAAATTGGACTTTCAGCCAAGGTTTTTCTTAGTACCCATGGACATGCTGAATTCTAAAAGGCCTTTTTTCATTTATCCAAGAAAAGGTGGAAAAAGAAAGCTCTCGGAATGCTGCTATCAGAGAGCGGCCCCATTATTCTATAGAAATCATGCTTAATGATTTTATTTTCCACTGAACATGTTTCCTGTCTCACAATAATTAAAATAATTTGAAAAACTGCTACAAGGCTACACAGTCATGCTACTTGGGGTTCCAGCCTCTAACCTAATGTGCAGATTTGACTTTGCACAGCAGTTGCTCATTGGGTCAGAATGGAGACAGACCTTCCCGAGTGTTCTCATGTTGTACTGTTTACAAGGCGGCCTGGACTTCTGGTTTACAGCTCTGCTTGTATCCTGTTACAGCTACATTCAGATCTTTCTTTTGGTATAATGGAATTTAATGAGAAGGAAAGTGTGCTTTCAGTTTGCATTTTCAGAAGGATTTATGGTTAAACTTACAGTATGTAAAACCGCATTTACCCCCAAAGAAGCAAAAGATTCATTCACAGGAAGAGCAAAACGATCCCACCTGAATCACAAAGGAAGAAATTCTTTACAAAATTTGTTTGAGTGTTTCAAACATTAAAAAATATTTTTTTTCTGAAGCCGACAAGGGTCCTACCTTTTGTTGAAGTCCACCTTAAGGTCGGTAACAACTCTGGTGTGCTGATCATTTGCAAATCCCAATGTTGCAACCAAGAAAGGGGGTGCATCCTGAGACATCTGTGGACCAGAGAAGCTGGCAGGGACCGCAGAGCTTTCCATTGAAGTGACTGCTTCCAGCCTGGCTGCAGGAACAGTTGACCTGAGGTAACTACTTCCACATATCAACACCTTGTCAGTGGTGGTCTTAAAGACATACACTGTAGGGAAAGGGAAGTACCTGCTTTAGGGAGAGCTAACCACCTACCCCGCCCCCCTCTATCATCAGATCTTTCATATGGAAGAGGGAAAGGAAGCCAAGTAGGAGAAAACTATAGTAATAAAGCAAATTAAGTGCTTAAATCATGACACTGGTTGGCTTTGGTTATTGGTATTTAACTACATAATGAATTTCTAAAAATTCAGAGCACATGTGGTTATCTAACTTGAAAAGAATTTAGTCTATCTGGGTCGGCAGTTCTCAGCGTGCTGTTGTGGCACGCACGCTGGCGATTCTTTGGGAAGTGCTTCATAAGTAAGTTGTGATTAATAATCATTCACAACTGGTTTATTTAAAAATAAATTAGAGCAGAGGACTCAAGGTTGTTCCTATAACAGTTTTATTCTCACTCACGGATATTCCCATTTGCATTCTCGGATGAAGAAGACGGGGGTGGAGGTACAGCTAACGTCCTGGGGATTGTATAAATTCTTAACCGTCCATGAAGCTGTCTCACGTGTGGACATCATTTGCCACGTGTTTTGCAGTGGGAACAAAAGCCAAAGCCTGAGTCTATTGTTTTAGGATTTGAGTTGCTATTCTGCTTTATTTGTCCATACTCAGTTTCGTTATAATCATGACACAACAAAGAAAAAGATCTACGCTTTTGTTAATCATCTAATAAGAGTAACAGATAAGGTCTCAGAAAGATTGTCCAGCTGCTCTTTTTTTTTTCTGTTAATCCTCACCCCAGGATATTTTTCCATTAATTTTTAGAGAGAGTGGAAAGGAGGAAGGAAAAGAAAGAGAGAGAAAGAGAGAGAGGGAGAGAGGGAGAGAGAGAGAGAGAGAGAGAGAGAGAGAGAGAGAGAGAGAGAGAGAAAGAAACATTGATGTGAGACACACATCGATTGGTTGCCTCCTGCACAACCCTGACTGGGGCTGGGGATTGAACCTACAGGTACGTGCCCTTGACTGGGAATCAAATCTGAGACCCTTTGGTTCTCGGGCTGATGCTCTAACCACTTAGCAAACCAGCCAGGGCTCCAGTTACTCTTTTATGGGCTGGATCACTATTAAACACGCCCCAAATTGTCAGCAATGATGCACCCTCTGATCATTTTAACTTAGATTCAGGATATAAAGGGCTGAAACATGCTAATTTTATGAAGTAGAATTTATAACTGAATCTACATTATGAAAACTGCATGGGCTCCTGAGAAGCAGTGGCTGTATTAGAGATGTATTATAAAAAAAGCTTCTCCTTGTTACAATACGCTCAAAATCGGTCTTGAGATAAGCAAACTTTGCTGGAGTTGAAGGAACTTTAATTTTAGTGGACCTTTCTAGCACTTACATAAATTATGAGCTGACATTATATATTTGAGTTATTTGTTTAATGCATATTTTCTTTTCCAGAAAGTAAGCTCCATGAAGACAAGTATTTCATGTTTACATTTATGCCTGCAGCACCTGTCACAGTATAATAGCACCTGGCATGCAGTGGATGGTTAATAAATAGTTGTTGAATAAATAAATGTGTTAAAAATCCTTTCCTTCTTCCCAGGAAAAGTCAGCATCACATTCTCACCATCTCACCAGTGTGCCAATAACATTTTTCAGGTTTCACCTTTTACAGAGCCATTCATGAGCGGTCGATTGACATAAGGCATTGGTTTCTGTTTTCTTTAGAAAAAAAGAAAAATCTGATATTATTTTCACTAGCCAGCATGATATTTCTGGTTTCTTGACTCATTTGGCAAAAGAAAAGCACAGGTTGAACTGTTTAGAAAAGATAAAGGATCCCTTTTAGAATTTTGAAGACTGGGGCTTTTACACATGGCTTCAAAGTTGATTGAGCACGTAAAGCCCGATGAAGACAGATCCTGGAAAAGCAAAGAAACCCTATCTGATGAGTGCCCCGAGTGTGAACATACCACATCATAACCATGTGGAAATAATAGCCTGTATCGGCAACAAAGGCTTCTATTTAATGAGAGCAGTGCCATTGTTCTTGAAAGTCTAATTTGGTAAACATCTTACAGCGCTGACTCATCGGTACTGAAAATCCAATAATAAATCACCACTGTGATTTAGCATTAATGCTGGAATTCACATCACGAAGTGGGCCACAGCATCCACTGAAACTCAAACAGGTCGCTGAAAGGTGCATTTCGTCAGCAAGCTATTTAATTCATATCAAAGGAATTTTACCCCAAGTGAGTGGCAACTGGCTACTTTGAAAGCAGTTAACTGTTGGGGGAAATGAGTTGCGTGAGTTCCCCATAAAAAGGTAATAATCTGTAATCCTGGATGTTTTAAAAGCCATTTCCTCGAATTCCTTAGCAAACAATACGAGAGAACAATCCAGTATCTGTGTATCTTAATCATGTTTGGTAACGAAGCCCTTTAGATAATTGGCACTGCTTCTGTAGTAGACCAAACTTTCTTTCAAGTTACAAATACTCACAAAAGGTTTACATTATAAGGGACTGCTTTGGAGATGTGCAGATTTAGTTTGTAAGTACAAAGTGAACATGCAAATTGCCTTATCTTGTGGGATTCACAAACAACCGTCATTCAGATTGATTTAATACACGGCTTTTTATCTTTAAAAGTGTTAATTAGAAAATAAGGACAGTTCTCTGAACACTTAAGAGTAATAAATAGATCAAAACAGCATCCATGCTTCTGTGATGGAACTTCTGAAGGCTTCGTAAAGGCATTAATACAATTGTCAAAAAGACCACAGTATACATATTTAATAGCGTTACCAAGCTACAATTACAATTTTAGGACTTGACTGCTAAGTTTTTCAATATTTGCCATCTCAAAAAATTGAGATTCTGTACAGCTTTGTTCAACATTTTGAAGTCAGCGTCTTTCACGTTTTCTGCCTCGGACCTCCGAACACATCCTTCCAGAGAAGCTTCTAGAACTACAAGCAAATACCAGAAGTTATTCGGGAAAGAATGGGCTGTAGAATTGCATCAAGTGAAATATTAGGGGAAAGAAAATAATTACGATTCATGCATTTTCTTTCAAATGAAAAACATGAAACAATTTTGTCTCTGTTTTGAAACTTCTCTATAATATGACATTTAAATGTATGCGCTGAGAAGTCAATCTTGGCTCTGCCTGGCTCAGTGACCTCAGGCAGTGACATTACATCTCTGTGCTTCACTTCATCTAAAAAATGTGCAAAGTCACAGTCCTTTTCTCCTTGGGTCTTACTGTGGGTATTATTATTTTTTTTTATTCTTATTTTTTTTATCCTCACCCGAGGACACGTTTTCATTTTTTGTTCAGATAGAGTAGGAGGGAGAGAGAAGAAGAGAGAGAGAGAAACATTGATGTGAAAGGGCCACATCGAGTGGCTGCCACCCGCACAACCAACCAGGGCCGGGGACAAACTGCAACCGAAGTACATGCCCTTAGCGGGAACCGAACCCAGGTCTCTCTGGACCGCAGGCCAACGCTCTAACCGCTGAGCCAAACCGGCCAGGGCTTACTGTGGGTATTAAATAAGATAGTGTTGAACAGTGCCTGGCACTTGAGTCACTGGTAAGTTATCGTGAATCTAGATGGTGGTTTTCACTAGGCGGAGTCATGTGGTTAGCCTATCATCAGATCTAAAAATACTGTGGAGCCCTGGCCGGTTTGGCTCAGCGGTTAGAGCATCGGCCTGTGGTCCAGAGAGACCCGGGTTCGGTTCCCGCTAAGGGCATGTACTTCGGTTGCAGTTTGTCCCCGGCCCTGGTTGGTCGTGAGGGTGGCAGCCACTCGATGTGTCCCTTTCACGACGATGTTTCTCTCTCTCTCTCTTCCTCTCTCTCCCTCCCACTCTATCTGAACAAAAAATGGAAAAATGTCCTCGGGTGAGGATTAAAAAATAAATAAATAAAAATAAAAATACTGTGGACACCTCTTTAAATGTATAAGGCAGGCAAATAGTCCCAGTGCAGGGTGAGGGCTCGTGGCCTTGGCATTTCCAGGGACCTTGACTTCCCCCCTCCTCAAGAGAAGGACTTAAGGAACCGCCATTTTCTGAGACACTTCTTTTCAAAAGCCTCCCTCTGTGTTTTATTATACTTTCTCTTTATTCAGTATTTTGATTGAGTGAATTACACATATAGGTGGAAAAACAGTCAAAAGAATAAAACATTATACAATAAAATTAAGTTGCCAGAAAACACCACTTTTTAAATTTATCATTCCAGAAATTTTCTTTTCATCTTGCTTTGTCTTTTTTTTTTTTTTTTTTAAGTTTTCTCTGTGACCTCCTTCAATTCTTTACACTTTCTGTTTCCTTTCCCCGACCGTGCTCTCCAAACTTCATGCCTCACTCAATCCCTTTGGAACCATAGACTCACACCCTTAGACATCTGGCCCCTTGAGTTGTGAACTTGCCCTGTCAAATGGCCCTTCCCTGTTTCTTCTCTGCTTGTGGTCAGTCTTTCAGTCATGCACCTGCCTGCCTTCCAGAAACACTTTGATTTCCTCCTCTGCTTCTACAACACTGTGCACCCTTTTCATTAATTGCCTTATCTATTCTCACTTCAAGATAACAGTACAAGAGCAAGTAGTGAAACTATAGCGGTCACTATGAATTTCTGTTATTTATCCTCAGCGGTGTCCTTCTGTTATTTATTTCAAATGCACTGACCTTGTTTGAGCACACCTATAGACCCTGCAGTAGAATAAGTGCTATCCATAAGTTATCTTATTGCATTCCTCCTTAGTCTCTTACTTTCTTATGCCAATCACAAGGGAATCATTATTCTCATCTTAGAGATGAGAAAACAGGTTTAGAGAGATTAAGTAGTCTGTCTAAGGTCCCATAACTTAAGTAGCTGAGCCATAATTTGGAACTGGCACGACTGCAAAGGTTTTAGCTGCTGTGCCTCTCTGTGCTCGGGCATTCCCTCAGCTGATTCTTGTTCTAGTCTAGTAGCCCACTTGATGCCCTCACCATCATCAGGTCACACTGCTTGCTAACTTTCTGAAAACACGGAGCCTACTCAGATCTTCCTTTCTCTTTATTCTTCTTCTCTCCACATCTCTATATTCTACCTGTTCCTGATTAGTTACAAGCTAGACGGATCTAGGCCATCTCCCCCATTCCTGAGCAGACAGTCTCAGAGAGAAGAGGTCGCCCCGGCTTGCACGGTGGATTGCAGACAGAGTTAGGGCTAACATGCAGACCTTCACTCAGTCTAGTGCTCTCACTGCCCAGGGCCTCTTCTGTGAGGATACAACTTCAAATGGGCTCTTGGCCTAGACACACTTTTTGTGTCCCTGTGCCCTTCTCTTTCACTTTGGGATCTCATAATTACATGAATGATCCCTCTTTCCATTGGCTCCTTCTTTCTGTTTACAGGTGTTTTTATTTCCATCAGCTAGAGATACAAATGGAAACATTTTTCTGGACCTTATTACTTTCTTCCATTCCCATCTTCTCTCCCTACTCTTTCTCTCTTAGTGCAACATTCCATCAGTTAGTTGTTTCTGTGTACTCCATTCTTTTCTCACTCCTTCCTTTATGTCTTGCAGTTGGACTTTCACACCAGCTGCCATATATCCTGGATGAAACTATTATTTCTGAAGACCCTCCTACGCATTATTATTGTCAAAGGCAGCCTCTGCAATCCAAAAGGTCTTCATAGCTGTGGCCACTGAAAGACCCTTCAGCTTTGAATTTGCCCCAGATTTCAGAGACCGCCCTAACCTTAGGCAGCAATTTTGGGATCTCTAGTCCAATGTGCTGCTCTTTTAGATTTTACTTTATTCAAAATTCTGATAATAATTGCCCAGTTTCTGTCTTCTCATTTTCCTTTGTGTACTAGAGTCCATGTTTTAGAATCTTCTTAGAATCTTATGCCCTCTAGTATTAAACCTTGCCTTGTTACTGCCACTGCCCATCAGAGTGGAATCCCACACCTGCATTGTAGTCTAATGATGAGCATTCTCCTAAACCCTGATAGTTGCACACCCCTGGCATGTGACCCCCATGTCTCTACCTTTTGTATTTCTCAATATCACTTTGTCTTGGCTTCTCCAGCAGGACACTTGATTCTGAGCAGTGTTAATTCCTCTCTGAACCACTCCAGTATTCTGTTGCTTCATTGAGCTTCCTCCCAGCACCAGCAAATAGACCAGTCCTCATAGTGCTGAGGAGGTCAAATTGCAGATTCCAGCTTCTTCTGGAGAGCTTGTACCAATGTGGCCAACTGGACCTGACCTGGGACCATCATAGGAGCTGTATCATTTTCAGACTTTCTACAGCAGCAAATCCTCCTGTTTGCTCACACACTCTGCCCGCATCTTCCCTCTTTTCATTGCCACTGACAGCTCAGTATGTGTTTACTTCCCATCTTGTTGACGGTACTCTTATTTCTCTGGCCAGTTCTTCTTAATACCCCATCTCCTTTTCTTTTTCCCACTTCTCTTTTGGAATACTCATTTATTTCTATAACTTAACCTAGACATTCCATATTTTCAATACCTCTGATATCAATATGACTCTCAAGTGTCACACATCATTTACAACTGTCTACTCTGGAACCTCTTAATCTGGATATCCCAGAGACACATTCATGTTAATACATCCAAAATCAATCCATCATTTTCCAACACCCTAAAAAATCCCAGCCTTTCTTCCTGTTATTTTCTTCCTACTATTTTGTTATCAGAACTACCATTCTCCTAGTTAGTAAGATTAAAATCGTGTGTTCTTGATTGATTTCTTTTACTTTGTTGTTTCCCACACCTAATCAGTTACCAAATCCAGCTATTTCTATTTCATTGTCAATTGCATTTTAGCTTTCCTTTACTTTATTCTAGCCACCATGATGCTGGTGAAGGCTTCATTATCTCTTCGTTAAAGACCCCTTTAGCCATCTGGCCTCTCCTGGCTCTGGATTCTTCCTATAACTACTCTGACTCCATCTTTCCTCCACCATTGAACCATTCTTTCTAGAGCAGGGCTATGATTACATGAGATGATATCTGCAAAAATTACTTGATAATATCTCTTTGCTAAATGAATATTAGTTGTTTATGTCACTGACTTGCTCAAATATTATTAAATTCTTTTCAATGCCTCTTGATTAAAGCCAAAGTACCACTGTCTGTTTTTTAAGACCCCCCCCCCTGAAATATTGTCAAAGTTTATCTTTCCACACATTTCCTACTAATCTGTATGAATTTTATTCTATCCAGCTGAAAATCTTGCTATTTTTTTTGGACACATCCCTATCACCTGTACTGTGTACATACTATTCAACCTCTCCTCCCACCCCTGGACTGTCTTTGCCCCAGTGAAATAAAATAAGCCAAACAAATGATATCTAGCATTCTTTGGTAAAGGTTGACCATCATTAATTAAGCTTTTAGGTTCAGTGTGGGACCATCTATTGATTTTGCATTATTCCTTTGGGTCATATTCTATTTGAACATTAAGTTATAATCCTCCTTCATCCACATGGTTATTTTCAGAAGGTGAAAAATAATAGGTATTGATCACGTAGAAAAGTTAAAAAAAAAGTAGAAGATTTTAGTTGATGACATACTCAGTATGAACTGAGAATATAATGTAGCTATTAAAAAGCCAGCAAGCCCTGACTAGTGTGGCTCAGTTGGTTGGGCATTGTCCCATGAACTGAAAGGTTTTTGGTTCAGTCCTCAGTCAGGACACATGCCCATTTGCAGGCTCGATCCCTGGTAGGGGGCATGCCCATCAATATTTTTCTCTCTCCTTTACCCTTCCTTTCTCTCTAAAAACATCAATACAAAAATCTTAAAAAACAGGTAACAAGATCTCATTCTACATAGGTTTAAAAAATCAATTTTTGCAGAAATTATAATCCCCTGGTTCTTAGTATTGTTGGACTATACCAGAATATTGTGTCTGGGTACCACTTTTGAAGAGGAACATTGGCAAATGAAGTGTGTGCAGAAGAGGATGACTAGAATAGTGAAAAGTATAGTAGTTAAATGACAGAAGGAAGAAGGATAATTTAACCTGTAAAAGAGAAGATTAGTTAACGAAATGACTATCATCCTTGCATATGTGTAAGACTATCATGAAGAACAGGTGCTACATGTGTTTCTCCAACAAACAGAACTATAGACAAATTGATCTTATAAAAATTTTCTAGCAAGACCTCTTCCACACTGGACAGTAAGATTGAGTCTGATTAATCAAGATTTCCTACAGGATAGGGAAATTGTACTATATGTCTACAAACAACTCTTAAAATTTTAAGATTTCCTAAGGGGAAATAACCTCTTGGGGAGTCATTGGGATAACTTTACATTAACACAATAGATACAGTATATGTGACTTTGCCAGTCCAAGGCTAAACAAAAACAAAGAGGTCCTAGCAATGAGGGACTCCATTTCCCACCCCACCCTAAATTATGAATTATGAAAAATAGTGATAGAATTTGTCTGTGTGTAATTTGTAAAAATGCTTCTTTGCTTGGGAGGTTGGTAGTCACTATGAAAGAACACATGGCCACAATGAAACTTTGGACTGGGATGATTGAGTGAGAGGGTATTCGTGGAGCAAACTGCATTGTACCTGAGACAGTAGTAACAAGAATGTCACTCAAATGTGAAGCGTGTGGCTAGGCGTGAAATTCATGTTTATGCTGTGGATGGTGGGAACCTTGCTTGACTCAGAAAAAAACAGTTCTAAACCAAGCAGACACAGCCTCATGTCCACCGCAATGCCTTGTAGTTCACCTGATGGATATGATGTTTACAGTTCCTTCTCTTACCACGTCTCAGCTGCTTTTCTCCCCATCTGCATTCCATTTTCCTTGCACAGTGCTCTGGCTAAACTCGTGGGTGCCAAGCTTTCTCAATGAGCTGTCAGTCTCTTGGCCTTTCATTTGTCTTCAGGTTGTCAATTGCAATTTTGATCACAGTTGAGTTTTATTTTCCACAGCTGCATTACTAGTGGCATAAACTCATCTTCGATGATTCTCTACCCCTTCCCCCTGATTTTTAAATCTAACATCTTAGCTGCTACATTCTCTCACAACCTGTTTTGGCTCCAGATCACATCAAGTTGTTTTATTCCAGACTGACATATATGGCTGGGACGCAACTTTACTAGTATCAATGGAAAGAAAAAGATTACCAATAATCTTCTCATAAGTCATTGAAAAAGTATAAAAAGCATGAACAAGTGTAATGTATCACTCTCAGCAGGTGGGCATGTAATTATTTGTAAGGCTCCTTTTAGTTTAAAGCATAGTTTTCTATTTCTATCCTTAAACATTTTCCTTGTGTAGAAATTTTGGAGAATTTGGCACATTTGCAAATGCCTGGTGCTGGTGTTACTTCTGCAAAATCATGTGCACGTTGTACATCATTTCAATGACATTGCAACTATCTCTAATTTAACCGGAGGGATCTATAAGTACTTCTTTTCCAGATCCTCTCGGCTAATATCTTGGCACTGAAGTTTTAGTTGCCCACTAAACTAGAGTGCAGGAGGAAGTATGCTAACAGGTAGTGTTTACATAAATCAACCACCCAAATAACTTTCACAAAATTAGATGTGAATTCTCTTTGGTGTTATCACTATTGCTGGCATACACTGTGGCCTTCACATTACATACATAGATGTGTTTATTCTAGGGAAACACTAAATATATTTAATTTTTCAGATTTTTAGATTTAATTTATTTCTGAATTTCAACACTCATCTTTATCTCTTCACATAGAAGGCCTTTATCATTTCATTAGCCTGAAAGATTTTCTTATTTAAAAGTTTAGGTATTTTGGGAATTGAATATTGCAAGCTCTGGAGAGGACTTTTCTCATCAAGACATTTCAATTTCATGAAAAACTCCACTCAAAGACAGGCAGCCTCTTACTTGAGAGGATTTCTCAGTTTAACTGTTCTAGATATGACCCAACATAGTCACCCATCCTGACTCCATTCATGATCCATCAAGTCTAGCAACCACCACCATCTAAATGCATCTACTAGAAAAATGTAGGAGAAAGAACTTTATTGGTTCCTTGGTCAATGAATGGTCATGATTGCTGGATGAATCAGTGGCCATTCTGATGCACAAAGAACCTAGTGCTATTTCCCATGCAAGAAACTATGAATAGGACTGTCTCAGTTAAACTTGGGCATGGCAAGTAAATAACCAACAGATTTTGCATAGTGGTCAGATTTTAGTTATCTGAAATAATGGGTGTTAGTATTGTTCCATTTCCTCCTAAACTTGTTCCTTTTGGATCTGGAGAGTAATCTTATATCAAATAGTTATAAACAATGAAGCTGCTTTGATAGAAATGAATTCAAGAGACCTCAAAAACTGTTGTTTCCTGGGCTCATCTTTTTCATACCTGTTGGATTTCTCTCTTGCCCCAGCTTATACTGAGGATAGATTGGATTAACAATTATCTAGATTTAGAATACTAGTCCAAATAGATCTGCATTCTGTTCCTAAGCTTGCTATATGACTCACTCTATTTCTAGACTTAGGAGATCAGCTCCTGCTGGGCTTTCAGTGTATTTGGAATAAAAGTGAATGAAAATGATGATAATGTCAACTAAGTTGTTAAACATGTCATATTCTTAAATAAACAAAAAATTTTCAAGTACTTACTTCATGTAAGGTTGTGTTCTAGACCTCCTGATTAACATGGAATTTTCCATTGTGATGCCAACTGTCACTGGTAACTGAGGGCACAGTGGGTCTTCCAGAGCACGGGAATTATCCTCCAGAATGGTTAGTTGGCATCAGATTCCTTCCAGAAAGGTCTACTGCGATGGAGATCTAGGTCACTTTTCTGCAGGACTGAAGTTTTTTGAAGGTCTTAGAGCAGTCCCCCACCCCGTTTGATATAGTACCCTGTTTGGGTTGGATTTAGATTAGATCTCATGGATGGCTGTAGGCTTCTGGACCTCTGGCAAACTACTGCTGTCCGCCTTCTGTTATGTGCTATATTGCTTAATATGTTCCTCTTAGGCAAATGCACTGCAGTTGAAAACAACAAAATACAAGATTGGGACATCAGTGTTCCTAACTAAAATTTGGAGATGATCTTACATGCACCTTTTCAAGATACATTTTTATTCAACATATGTGAAGCTCTTTAAGATTCAGACATTTAGATATTATTTGCATTTTCTGAATTCCTTCATTTAAAATCCTGAGCAATATTGTCTTTATTATATAATCATATAATCGTAGTCTTTTCTTGAATGCATGTAAGTTTATTTCTATTATAGAAATAGAGAAATGTAGAGATCTGGATTCTCTCTTTGTGTATTATTATAGGATACAGGAGCCTAGTAAAATGCTAATAATATTTTAGTAGGAGAATATGGCACCTTTTATGGCTTAACTGCATTTAGGTGACATCATGGCTCCACATGACAACATGAGTTAAGATGAAATACGCTCATTAAAAAAAAATTCCATCATGTCATGGGTAACTTGTGATCTCTAGCTTTGGAGTGTTAAGCCTTGTAGATCATGCCAGAGCCCACGTGAAGTCTGTTACTAATAATGAGAATAAATTCCACCTCTCTCCTTAGGGCACTCATTCCCATCACCAGTCAACAACTCAACACACTCTTTAGTAACAGAAAAAGAGAAATCTAGTATATTCTAATGGTTTGAATAATGGCTTGGAAACTTGATACTGCGTTAACATTCATTTGCTGAAAAGTGGGCCAATGATGGTTAAGCGAGTTCATCTTAAAATAGGTGTCTGCTATTTGTATCTGTGGCTGGTTAGCTCCTTGGTTAGAGCACTAAGTGAAGCACAGATCAGGGGCTTTTCCCCAGGTAGCCCTGTCAACTCCCTTTCAAGGGTCATGGTTTAATCTTTGACCCCCGCCTGCTGTTGCACACATGTTGACTACTGGCCAATAAGGAGATGAGATTAGATATCATGCATCGCTTAAAGCAAATTGGTCACCATACTGGAGAAAACAAATCACAGCATATAATCTATGTGGGTACTTCTGTAGCATCTCCTGATGGACTGTATACCTGAGACTGTGCAAATGGACATGCCTAGATATAAAGATACGTGCACTAGAAGCAGTTACTAATTGCATCACTGATGGAGATTCATAAGGAGAAAGACCATTATGAAGCAGAGAGTTGTTTGTATCAAAGATTATTTTAAGACAGCTATAGATTTATTATTTTATAATCTCTGGATGAGGGGATTGGATTAGATAAACTTTAAAGTCCGTCCAGCTCTAAGTCCTTCCAGCTCCCTACAATCTCCAAGTGCATTGATTAACATACATAATGTAAAACAATGTAGTTTTGTAAAGCAGAATTGGCAGGAAGAGAATATTCTCTCTCTCAAAAAAAAAAAAAAAAAAAAATACTTGCTGTGAGTTTTCCCTTCAAACTACCAAAAAAAGGTGATCAAGTAGAGCTCAAAAATAATTTCTGGGCTTAAACTTAAAATTCTTTTATCTGGAACAGATTATTTCATTCCACAATTAGAAATGAGATCCAAAATGCAAATATTACTGAGAGAGATAGCACATTGCCTCTATGGTGTTAACAACTGTTATAAGAGCCATCTTACAGAGTAAGTTTGCGAGGGGGAAGCATACCTTATTCAAATATATGAAGATGATTTTACAAATCATATCCTATTTTATTCCAGTCCTAATTCTGCCAACCCTTCTGGGCATGTAACAGTTTTAAAGACAGTGCTTCGAAATTTGAAGAGGAGAGAAAAAGAAGAAACAGCTTAAATGGGAATATAACTCTTAGGCTTTCACCAAATAAATTTTCATAGTTTTACAGTTTGTTATATTTTTCTTGAGAAGGGGTAAAATGTCTTGGAATTAAATGTACAATAAAATACCAAATACATACTAGTTCTTTAAAGCTTTGTATCTCTATTTTCCTAAGCTATCTCAGGTTACATAAAATCTCTCTGACATGTGAATTTGGTGAGACATGCTATTCACTGTCCTATTGACCAGATAGAAATCTGTTCAATCAGTATTTGGGGAGTTATTCCATTTGGAGTTCTGTTTAGCCATGTAGAAATGTTATTTTGACAGTAACAAAACCAAAGTAAGTAGGAGAAAAGTAAGTGTGTAAATGAACTGAATTTCAAGGCTCCAGGATTTCTGTTTCCTATTGTTTCTGTGAGTGGAATAAGAGAACCAGGGGACCACATGTGGTAAAGGGATGCAGGTTGGATATATAAGTTCTGTTTTCCTTATGTAAGGTTAAAAAAAGGCTTACAAAGAGACACCATTCCATTTTGTCCCGGATGTGTTCTTTCACTGGTTTTGTTGCTCCGACCTGGGGATCGTGTAGGCCTCACCTGGGACACCTGGTTGGACACACGAATCTCCTGATATCATCTGAATAGCAATCACAATCAGAGAACAAGTCTAGGTGTTTTGCAAAGAACATTTCCTATGCCCTGGCTGAAAAGGATCAGTCATCTGTCCACAGTACCCAAGAGATGTCAGGCCACTTGAATAGTAATGAGATCAAAAGCCCTCTCCCCTGGCTTCATTGTAACTCCCACGACTGTTTTATGGGGACAAGTTGAGTCTTTTTCATTTGTGAAGCTGAGAATGGCAAACGCTAGCAGTCTCCATCACAATGCCCTCCACTGCTGCCCTCATCTGGTACCAGTGTTTCGGGTTCTCTAGCCCATCTCTTGACCTCAAGAGTAGATGCTTGCCAGACCCTCCTCTGGTGAGAGCAGATGTTACTCTTGGCCTATTTAAAGGCCTTTTAGATTTTAGGAACTCCTTAGTGAGATCATTTTGTTTATCTTTTGAATGTTAGGTGACCAGACCTTTGAAAAATTGGTATTCTTCTCCCTCTATAACTATAAACTGGAAACTTCACTCATGTGGGTATGGTGTATTAGAAGGCCAGGCTTTCATTCTTCTTAACTTGCCATATAATCAAAAGAACCTAATGAATTCAAGTTGCCTGTAACATTTTGTGTGTTTCTGAGTTGAAACCAAATTCCCAAACAACCATGTGAACAATAATGAAATTCAGGCAAAGAGGCTCTAATTTCCTGTTGTTAGAAAAGAGACTCTTACGGCGAACTCCTGGGTTCTACTCCCTGTGATTTAAGACAACATAACATTTAGCACTTATTGACTGCATTTTTGCACACAAATTATTTCAAAGACCTGGAAAAAATGTATTGGCTGAATTGAGTTTGATCAGGAATACATTTATGGAATTATATAACACATGCGTTCTTTCAAGTTAAAAGCTATACAGCACATTCTATAGATTACAGTTTAATTGTGGAGATAATACAATAAAAGAGTGTCTCATACTTCCATATAAGAATTTAGGTACAGTAAGCAGAATGTAATTATTCCAGTTGGAATTTAGCCAGAAGCTGCAGATTAAAAACCCTTAGTGTTATGAAAAGTTCCATGGGATATTTAATGACTAGAAATAGCCTGAAGCTTAGATTTATGACATCCAAAAATAGCACCCCTAGCAGGATTGGTCCACCCAGGTCATGCTGGGGCACGGTTTGGGCAATAGTAAGAAAAAGCCCATTTATTGAATCATAAACGTAATTTCTAGCAGCTCTGCGTTGGAGATTTGTATTCAAGCACTGCTTACCAACTTTTAGCCGCTTCCTTGGATGTTGCATCCCACTGGCACTCAGTGAATGCACAATGATAAAGAAAATGTCAGGTAGGCTTGAATTATAATGATGGCGGTTAGTACAGGAGGCCAAGGACCAAAGGTGAATTTACAGGTAGGTGACCGAGATGCCTATAGATGTTGTGTTGTTTCAAGGGCTGTTGCCTGCACAAAATTGCTGGTGCCTGCAATTTCACAAATGCAATTTTATTCTTTTGTTGTTGTTGTTGTTAATCCTTACCCAAGGATATTTTCCCATTGAGTTATTTTCTAGATTGAGTGGAAAGGAGGATGGGAGAGAGAGAGAGACAGAGAGAAACATTGATGTGAGAGACACATTGATTGGTTGCCTCCCACACAACCCCAACCAGGGTGGGGGATTGAATCTGCAACCCAGGTACATGCCGTTGACAGGGAATTGAACCCTCAACCCTTGGTCCATAGGCCGAAGCTCTAACCACTAAACCAAACTGGCCAGGGCTGCAATTTTATTCTTTTGCTTAGTATTCAGCCCCTATTTCTAAGCAAATGTACTTGAAGAAGTTAATACATAAGACTTAGTTGTACTTCTGGTCAAGGTGGCGCATAGGTAAACGCGGTATCGCCTCCTCCCACAACCACATCAAAATTAGAACGACAGCACAATCATCACTCAGAACCGCCTGACACTGAGCTGGATGGAAGTCCTACAGCTACGGAATTAAAGCAGCAGCCACACTGAGACTGGGAGGAGGGCGGAGGCAGGGCGGAGGCGGAGGGGCTGGTCCCACACCCACATGTGGCGGATAAAAATCAGGAGGATAACTCGTCTGGGAAGGTCCTCCCTGAGGACTAAGGGGTCCCCCTCCCACACCAGGCGCCCAGCTCAGGGTTCCAGTGCCAGGAAGAGAAGTCCCCATAACTTCTGCCTGTAAAACCAGCGGGAACTGAGGCAGAGGGAGGCTGAGGCTGCGGGAGCCCCAGGCAGCTCCTCTTAAAGAGCCCATGCTCGGACTTGCTCCCTCTGAGCTTGAAGGGGAGGCAGCTTGAGGGGCACCAGAGACATACAGGGAATAACTGAGCTGTTTGGCCTCGGGAGGAGGGCTGGAGAGGCAGCTTTCTCTCAGACAGATGTGCTGGCAGAGGCCCTTGTTCCTTTGGTGAGCCCTTCCCTGGGGCGGCAGAGGGGAGCCATATCTGAG
Organism: Tadarida brasiliensis; assembly: GCA_030848825.1. Taxonomy (NCBI): domain Eukaryota; kingdom Metazoa; phylum Chordata; class Mammalia; order Chiroptera; family Molossidae; genus Tadarida; species Tadarida brasiliensis. The sequence continues at coordinate 30,102,252 of CM061265.1, read as the reverse complement.
ACTCCAACAACCTGGCTCACACTGTTTGCCCTGCCCTGGTGATTCCCTGAGGCCCTGCCCCACCCAACTTTCGGGCCCTCCCAAGCTGTTTCCAGAGGCTTTACCACAGGATTGTCCTGTTTTGGCTCCTGCTTCAGAGTTTCCTAAAATCTCTCAAACAAGCAGCATCTGGTCTCAGCAAGCCCCATACCTCTCGTTTAAGTGGCCCCAGGCCTGGCGCTAGAAGCAGCCAGCCTTGGTTCACAACTTGGCTTTTCCTGAGCACCTTCAAGCCCAGCACAAGAAGCAGACATCTGAAGATCACTTTGTAGCTTATGCCGAGTGGCCCCAGATAGAACACAGGCAGTGGCTGACCTTGCCCTATAGCCAGCACACCCAGTGGACAGCTCCAGACCACATCAAAACACCACCACCCAACCATCTCCACAAGTGACATACTTAATGAGTGGACTCAGTGGGTAGCAGAGCCTTGATGAAGTAAGTTTTGCTCTGTGTAGTGGGCCCTTGCACAGAGGATCCTCCAAGGTAGTCAGAGGCCAGAGGTGAGTTGGCACAGCCAGTCCTTGCAGCTGATCAGCCTGAGTAAATCCTTCCCACTGACGTGCCAACAGCAATCAAGCCTCAATTACAGCAGAAGGGTGTACAGTCTACACTAGGGGTACACCTCGAGGGCCCAGTTGGGGTGATCAGGGAGTCTGTGCCACTAGATCCTACAGGACACCTACAACAATAGGCCACCCTACAAAGCCTAGGAGACATAGCAACTCTACCTAATACATAGAAACAATCTGCAGGGAAGCAACCAACATGAGGAGACAAAGAAACATGTCCCAAATGAAAGAAAAGAACAAAACTCCAGGAAAATAACGAAACAAAATGGAGATAAGCAATCAATCAGATGCATAGTTCAAAACACTGGTTATAAGGTTGCTCAAGGAATTTAGTGAGACCTTCAAGACACTTAGTGAGAACTTAAGGAACTTAAGGAGACCTCCAAGGAACTTAGTGAGAACATCAACAACATAAAAAAGGACCAGTTAGAAATGAAGGATGCACTAACTGAAATAAAGAATAATTTACAGGAAATCAATAGTAGAGTATGTAAAACCAAGAAGCAAACCATTGATTTGGAATATAAGGAAGCAAAAACACCCAATCACAACAGCAAAAGAAAAAAGAATCCAAAAAAATGAGGCTAGTGTAAGGAGCCTCTGGGACAACTTCAAGTATGCCAACATTCGCATCATAGGGGTGCCAGAAGGAGAAGACAGAGAGAAGAAATTGAAAACCTATTTGAAAAAATAATGACAAAAACTTCCCTAACTTGGTGAAAGAAACAGACATACAAGTCCAGGAATCACAGAGAGTCCTAAACAAGATGAACCCAAAGAGGTCCACATCAAGGCACATCCTCATCAAAATGCCAAAGGTTAAAGACAAAGAGAGAATCTTAAAAGAAACAAGAGAGAAGTAGTTCATTACCTACAAAGGAGCTCCTATAAGACTATCAGTTGATTTCTCAAAAGAAACTTTGCAGGCCAGAAAGGAGTGACAAGAGATATTCAAGGTGATGTAAAGCAATGACATACAACCAAGATTACTCTATCCTGCAAAGCTACCATTTAGAATCGGTGGACAGCAAGCCCCATACAAGCCCCATACAAGAGTTTCCCAGACAGAAAAAGCTAAAGGAATTCATCACCACCAAACCAATATTATATGAAATGTTGAAGGGTCTTCTTGAAGGAGAAGAAGAACAAAAATATGAACAATAAAATGACAATTAATATATATCTATCAACAATGGAATCTATAAACAAAATGAGCAAACAGAACAGAAACAGACTCATAGAATCAGAGAACTTTTTGTTGCTTGCCAGATGGGTGGGGGCGGGAGGGATGGGTAAAAAAGATGAAGGAATTAAGAAGTATAATTGGTTGTTAGACTGATGAACCTCAAAGGGAAGAGGGGAGAGAGGATGGTATGAGATAAACCAAAGAACTTCTATGCATAGTGTGGGGAAGGCAGGAGCAGGGCGGGATTGGGGAGGAGGGGGTCAATGAGAAAAAAAGGGGGGACGTCTGTAATGCATTCAACAATAAAAATGAGTTAAAAACTTAGTTGTCATTTAAATGAGCTTTTCACATCCTATTCTAAGGAGTTTTGTTAGAATTGAAGAGTAAAGGATCTTTACGAATGAAGATGTTGGGTGAGTGAACCACCAAGGGAAGAAAAGTTTGCAGTGAGGGAAGTATGGAACCAGCAGAACAAGATTTCTCCCCTCTCACTGATATGCACTCAGGTGTCTTCCCTGCAAATTCATATGTTGAAGCTCTAACCTGCATTATTTCAGAATGTGACTGTATTTGGACGTAGGGCCTTTTAAGAGGTAACTATGTCAAAATAAATTTGTTGTGGGGGAGGGGAGTACTAATCCAATATGACTTCGTCCTTATAAGAAGAGAAAATTTGGAAATACAGAGAGACAAAAAGGATGTGTGTGCACAGGGAAAAGACCATGTGAGTACATAGCAAGAAAGTACATAGTCATCTACAAGCCAAGGAGGGAGGCCTCGGAATAAAACCAACCCCTCCATCACCTCGATCTTAGACCGCTAGACACCAGAACTGTGAGAAAATAAATTTCTGTTGTTTAACACATCCAATCTGTGGTATTTTGCTATGGCAGCCCCAGAAAACTGAAACACTCACCCTGTTTCAGAGGGAAGGCATCAGGACAGCTAGGGAAACCGTTCAACTTCTTTGAGCCTGGGCCTTTTACTGAAATGGCTCTACTCTTTCTTGGGTCTTTCTAGCCCCAGGGTTTAACCCCTGTGGGTCAGGTCCATCACCTCAGGTTGATTTCGTAAGACATGGCTTACATTCAAAATGTTATCTGGGCATTTGTATATGCTGGAGTGAAGAGAGGTGATGAGCAAATGTTAAGCTGGGATAGTCTAATTATGAATTTACCAAGCTTACTATCAGGACGGAATCAGATGATTCATTTTCTTGCTGGTAGCCATGGTTGTTGGCCAACCCTCCATATTAAAAATGAGGTGCATGTATCTCCACTACTCAAAAACCTAGAGCAATTTGTCACGATAGTCCTCTGTTGGGCACTTCTGATGTATTAAATAAACTTCGGTAAGAGTATTTCAAAATAGTCTTGGGAGCTACGATAATTTTGGCATCAGCAAGCAATGAAGGGCCTCTTGCACTAATATTATTTAATGAAAGGTAACTGCAGTTACGGCAAGTCCAAGTATTCATGTTTAAAACCAGTATTAATTGTTCATAATAAAATGGTAGCCTCCTAAAAGTGCAACTATTGATGTTCTGCTTGTGGAACCTGGGACTCTTGAGAGCAAGGATAATTTATACTTGCCAAATCACTGAAAGAAAATTCCGACTATGTGGAAGTGTAAATATGTAGTACTGTCGTCCCTCGTTTATCGCGGTTAATCCGTTCCAGACTCTAGTGGTTGCACCTGGCGTTGAAGGATTCCTGGGGTGCTCGAATACATAGGCCTACAGTCCATACGTACAGTAATTTTAATTGTAATTGTAATACAGGGATGTATAATTGACTGAGACAACCTAGCGCACTCTATCATTTTCACTGTCTCGATCAACTTTTTAATGAATATATTTGAAAAAACCGCAATAGGTGAAACCGTGAAAGTCGAAGCGCGAAGTGGTGAGGGACGAATGTATTAGAAAGGATAATTAGGGACAGGCTAACTATCTACCCAGTTTTCTCTTCTCAAAATCACAAATAAGACTTCTTGTTGGTTCAGATTTTTCTAACAGGGGATGGGATGGGATAAAATGGGGGTAGTGGGGTAGTGTTTGTTTTTTTTCCCAACAAAATATATTTCATAATTCATATACTCATGAAATCTGGTCCCCTTTTGCTTTTGACTTTGAAATGTATGCCACAATTATTTTATTTTACCAAGATACTGATAAAAAATTAATGTGCTGCATCAAAGATAAAATGTTGAATATAAATATAAAAAGCATGATTTTAGCAGCAAATTAAGTAGCAGTTAAATAGAACATAAACAAATTATTCAGAGAAAATCTGTAGAAGGTTAGAAGTGTGCAGACGTTCAAATGTTCCAGGGATCCTAATTGTCATCATTAACAGAAAACCTCGCAGCAGATGCACAAATAAATAACTAGATTGTGGGAGAACTTTCAAATAAAGGACTTTATGTATAGCTTTTTCATTCAGTCATTTTTTTTCTTTCCTCTTGATTCTTCCCTTGAATACTTTCTGATGAAGATAGTTTCTAAAGAAATGCTCTTCCTGGGAAAGAAGTGTCTAAATAAAACCATTTTATCAGTCATGATCCAGGCAGGAAAAACAGAAACCACTCCAGGTATTTCAAACAAAGGCAATTTAATAAAGGGAATTGGTTACATAGATGATAGAAATGTTGATAAGGTTAAGGTGAGGTGACCCAGAAATGAGAACAGTAGGAAGCCACCACCACTTCAATGGTTGGAAGGACACAAGGGAGAGGTATTGTTTTCACAGCTCAGAGATGAAAACTACCCTTGGGGAACTAGAACCCAGGTCAGGACTCTTACTGGAGCTGTGACCATTGAAAAAGCGGCTTCTCCAATGGAGACAGAATTAGAAGAGAGAAGAGATGATCATTGTCAAAGGTGAAAATCAAAGCAAGAAAGAGCAGAAGAAAAATTCTGCTGCATCTTTGTTTTCTTCTCCCAGTATTCTGCCAGTGCCTACCCTTGGCCAACCAAAATCCAGTTGGCAAGGGAGATATGGAAATGTAGTTCTCAGAGATGCAAAGCAGAGTAGGGGATGGGTAGGCAATAGATAAAGGGCTAACTGGCAAATGACTTGTGTACACAAAATGGAACTACTTTTGTTAGCTTGTGTTTCCCTTTATTTAGTTTAATCTGGTTCTCTTGTGGCCATGGTGTACTGAAAATCACTTTGGGATATTATGGCAATTATTATTATTTTGCTACGAGATATAGAATGATATTAAGTAAAGTCCCCCTGGGCCTCAGAATTGCCAATGCCCTGAACCCTGATGTGGTAGTTGAGAGGTGGAAAGCAGAGGCTAAAGAAACCCAAATGGTACCTGTTACTAACATTGAATTTCAGACCCAGACTCTGAATATTCCTCAGAATATCAGCTCCCAACTTGATACATGGCATTTCAACTTTAGCAATTTTGTACTAATGAACTCCTTTATTTCTGCCTGTCTCATTAGGACACTCCATGCTTTCCAGAGACGCAAGTGAAGTTTAATAGAGATAAAGCCATTCCACTGGCGCTGCTATGATCAAGAAGCTACAATCAATCTTGTTTTCTTCAAGCATGTCATAAAAAGACCCTTTTCCTTCTGATTAGCATTCTTGAACACAGTACAAGCTGATGACTTGCTTGAAGTCATTCATTGTAGGGATACGGCACCTACTGCACGTGATAAAACGACATAAGGCATATGAACTGCTCATTACAATCTAATTAGTTTGGGCTTTTCATTTCATTTTATGTCCTGAATTGAACCTGATTCAATATGATTCTGAGCTGGAGTTCATCATGTCTTCTCCCTGGCAATGCAAGTTCATGGTGTTTGCTTGCTAGATGCCACGGTTACAGAAATGCCCCCCCCCCACCTTCTTTTTGTAAGGAACTGTTCAGAAAGACCATTAATATAACACGACAGAGGCCTTTGCTGTTATATTTTGCTCTGTGAGAGATTTTGATTGGACCTAGCACACACAACAGTTGTTGAAGTATTTCTAGGTTTGGCTATTATAATATACTGGCTTACCTGAATCATGGATTCACTTTCTTGTAGTACGATGAGAACAAAAGTCCCAGGCTTTGGATTGAAGTTCATAGAATGACTAAACAACAACAACAACAAAAAATGCCTAGGTTTATTTTGCTAGCAAACTCAATTCTATTGGCTTCTTGAGAACAAGATGTCTTCCATTTTTAAAAACAGCTTTATTAAGTATAATTCATATGCCATATAATTTACCCATTTAAATTGTACAGGGTAGTGGCTATTAGTACATCCACAGAGTTGTGCAACCAAGATGGCTTCCAATTTTGAATTGTTTCCAATAATATCTTCCTGTGTTTCAAAACAGTAAGTAGACTATGTCGGTAGACAAAGTACACATTGATTTTTCTGATTTCAATATTTTAAGGGTTGTAAGAAAAGGTTGACTTGTATTCTTTTTGAAGACATAAGCACTCTTCTCTGTGTCTTTATTTTTGGCATAATGGAGAGGCAGATATCTGAGTTTGTTGTTGTTGTTGTTTTGTTTTGTTTTTATTTCTTCATAGGAATATTATGGGTATCCATCAGAGCCAGTTACTCATTTTTAAAATTTGGATCTATGCGCCCTGGCCGGTTTGGCTCAGCGGTTAGAGCATCGGCCTGCGGTCCAGAGAGACCCGGGTTTGGTTCCCGCTAAGGGCATGTACCTCGGTTGCAGTTTGTCCCCGGCCCTGGTTGGTCGTGCGGGTGGCAGCCACTCGATGTGTCCCTTTCACGTCGATGTTTCTCTCTCTCTCTCTCTCCCTCTCTCTCCCTCCCACTCTATCTGAACAAAAAATGAAAAAATGTCCTTGGGTGAGGATAAAAAAAAAAAAAAAAAAAAAATAAATAAATAAATAAATAAATAAATAAATAAATAAATAAATAAATAAATAAAAAATAAAATTTGGGTCTATGTAAGAAATGTCCAAACCTGTGGATAATTTTTATAAGTGTTTATTTGAACCAAACTGACAACATATGCCAGGAAGCTAGATCTGAAATGCTCCTGAGAATAACAGTTTTGCAGCTTCTCTTATGCATTTGAAATTAAGGAGGGGATGAAAGTAAGATTGGAGAAAGCAAGGTGGGGATTGGATTACATGATAGTTAAAAAGATTATGTGTTCTCTTGAGGGTTGACACCCCCTTCAAGGGGTATTACTTCTGGTATTTCAAAGGGGTGTTAACCTAGATGCACAAGAACAATGGACAGGGATAGCTTAAAACCTTTTACTAAAGAAGTTATAAGCCTGGGGCATGACTACCTACCCACGATGACCTGTCCAGTTAGGGATTTATGATCAGGTCACCCTGTGAGGTTACTTTACATAGAACCCCTTTTTTTGGTCCACATTTGATAAATCCGTTGATATGAGTAATATTAACATAAAATACACATGAACTTTAAAAATTTGTTGCATCATCTGGGAAGCAAAGATTGTGTTTTATACTCACCTTGAAAAATACCTTAAGGCTTTGCCAGAACACTGTTCCTTGGTTCCATGCCATTTGGACTGTCTGTACGTGAGGCCTTCTGGAACCTGATTAACAAAATCGTTTTGGATAAAGTAGACTTCCTCCACATTACTAAGTTCATCCTACAGATAATAATCGAGATAATCATACACACCCCATAGCTTTGTTGAGAGGATATATTTAGATGATAGATGTAAAATGTCAAGAACTGTATTTTTCACAAAATATATGCTCACCGTGTTGGTTCCCTTCCTAACTCCTTGCTTTGGAGCAATGTAATTTAATCAGATTCCTACTCTAAATAACATCATTAAGCTCCATGTGGTTCTGTTGATCTAATTCCTAGACCAACCATGCTCTGCCCCAAAGTATTTCTTACATGGTAGAGGAGTTTGTTTAAATTTAATTCACTTTTTATTTCATAACTGATTACCATCGTGCATATCACCAATGAACTGAGCTTTACTGTTGATTGAATATTTTTAGGGTACTGCATAAAGCTTTTTTCCCCTTTCCAAAGCCCATAGAAATGGTTCCATTTTTATAATATTCACTGATCTACTTGGTTAAAAAATCTATACTAGGTGAATATCAGGGTTGTTTATTTAGGTCATATATCTTAGCTAGTATTTATTTCTGCAATAATTTGTTGAAAGCTTGTGGTGAGATGGTATGTAACCTTTAATTCAGCTATTGTTAGCACTTTTGTATGCCTGAGAGAGGTCCTGAAATTTTCAGTAGGCCATGGACTCTTAATAGGCAATCTTAATTGTTCCCTTAGTACTCGAAAGCCATCGTGGCCTCTGAGTTATACACGTTTCTTATGTATAACCTTCAGCTCAACATTGAAGTTAGGCATTAGGCATGTGTCCCACACTTCAGACAGGAGGAAGTGAGATTTTTTTTTTACTTACATTGTCAAGGATTCTTAAGGGATTGGTCTTGGTTAATTAGCAATTAGTAAAATGAGTATCAAGCTCCTGATAAAATATTGTTAGGGAAATTGGGAAACAGAAGGTTACCCAAGTCACTAACCCAATCTTTGGGGAAGAGGAGGAGGTAGGAAGAGAGGGAATCAAGGAGCCAAGGGTGCCCAGAGCGGGGGTGCTGCTGCTGCCGCCCCTGTCCTCCAGCACATTATCCCAGTCTTTCTCTTTCTGCCTCCAAGCACCATTCTGGGGCCCATGAGACTGCAATGAACTCAGAAATTACGACTTGATTAAAGACTACTGAGATGTTCGTAGTGGAAACAGAAAATGATATTATGAAAATTGATGTGCTCTTTTTTGTTTATAAAGACAGCACAATCAACTTGCCATCATTTGCATTTGAGCTGAGGGCAGGTTTGGCCTGGATTGTCAACACTCTGGTGGAAGGGCATGAGTTTGCCTGGCAGTTATGTGTTATGTAAGGGGTGCTGTCCAGGCAGGGAAATAGAGCTGAGCCACCTGCTAACATGTAGTCGGAGATGGTGACCCTGACAACCTGAGTGGGATGAGCACGACCACCACCATGCACAAATTAACACGGGTCTTCATCCATGTGGTAAGGGATACACATGTACTATTTTTCAAATTACATCCATACAGCTGAAAAGCAAAAGGAAATAAAACCCTTAGATGGCATCAGCCAGTTCTGGTGAATGAACTGTGGCTTGGGACATAGAAAAAGTTTTCTCTCTGACTCTGTGGTGTTTCTGCTTATAGACTCTGTTGAAGTAGAAGGTCCCATCTGCAGTCTTGTTGCTCACACGTTCTTCCGTGAGACTGATTTGGGGAGACATTGAGAAATGAGGTGAATTAGGAAGTACCTTATGGTTTAACAGCTGATAAATGGGATATGCATTTTCTTCATTTGTTTCTCTCAGACATTTTGGCCTAACTTTGATTAAATTTATTAGATATAACTATTTCTATAATTGAAATGGTATGTCAAGTTATATGGATTTCAAATGGGGGTGATTTTCATATCAAATTCTTCATTATTACTTTAATCTAGTTAAGTGGCAGGCAGGTAAGTAGAGGAGAAAGAACATGAGTTATTCAAGGGAGGCCAGTGTGGCTTTACATCCTGACCCTACCGATGAACTGATTTTGTCATCTTGACCTTTTAACCTCCATGCCCTTCAATTTCCCTTCTCTGTGAAGTATATTTAAGGCTTGTTGTGTGTAAACTTAATAAAAACAATGCGCATGGTTTAGCAGGCTTTTCTCTAAGTGTGTTACATGCATCAGTTCATTCAAACTTGCAGCAACCCTATGAAACAAGTACATACTTTCACTTGGCCTATTTTATAGATGAGTAAATTGAATCACTTACCCCCCCCCA